>APFE030108556.1:0-20823 GCA_000404065.3 Pinus taeda
CATGTGCCTTAGCGTCTCCACCAAATTTCATGGCTAGAGGTCATCCGATGCTACCCAAAATCAGCACTTCCGTCAAGTTTGACCTTAACGAGGCCTCTCCTCAACTCTTCTTGTTTCAGTGCTACCCACATATCGTCCCAGTTTGGCAATGTTGCTATGCCCAAGATACTCTGGACAAATACTTGCCATTCACCCGATACAAAATTTAGAGCTAGTCTCACTAACTCTGAATCTTGAGGTGTGTGCCATGCAACCGACAACTCATCATGGGTCTCCTTCAGCTTCATGAGAAATGGAACCACACATTCTCCCTTCTGCATCTATGCAGATCTCAACTTCTGTTCTAAGTACATCTTTCGTTGCTCGGAAGAACCCTAATAAAATATGGCCAAGGCATCCCACGTCTCCTTTGCAGTCCCTCTACTAGCAACATGACATACCACATGATCCTTGACTCTATCCAGGGTCATCCTCTTCGTCTTAGTCATCTCAGCTTTGTGCTTCTTCAGCGGATTTGCATCCGTAGGGACAACTGCCACACTATCAACATACGTCTTGAGGGCATGCTCATTTAGAAGGACATTCTAGCCTTCCAGATGACGTAGTTTGAAGCCTCGTCCAACTTGTCTTGGTCCCTCAAACTACTGGTTGCCATCTCCTTCGAAAATTGTCGAACAACTCCCTCTTTCTCCCCACTGCGTAGCTTTTGGGCTGGCTTACACACTCCCTGATGGAGCTGGTAAGTCTGTCACTCCTCTGTTGCCCAGTAACTGAGAAACACTGATTTTCTCGGCAAGAAATCGCTAAGTATTCCCTCACATGTGATCTGCTTCCTCCTTCTAACAGCTTTTTCTACCCAGCACTCAGCTTGTTGAAAACTGTGTTCCTCTATCTTTGTGCTAAGGCTCTATATGCCTCCTTCTACCTCGGAAAATTCTCGATCCGACAGTCTTACCTCTCTGTCAGCGCACTCAGAGAGAGACACCCACAAAAATATAGCCCTCCTGGCTAGAACTGCGCAATCCGTCAGGGGATTCGAACTGCTTCTTGCTGCAACAAGTTGGCCCTTGCTTCAAAGCTAGATCTGCTCTCCCTGTTTCACATCAACAGCGCTATTACCATGTGAAAATTCCTAGATCTAACAATCTCAGGAATCCTACTGCAACCAACTGAATCTACTTCACCTAGATCGTAAATTACATTACTAACATATTTCAGATTTCTTCTTGAAATATTGAAGTAAATTATGGAAGCAGCCACACCAAATTAAATATGATTCTAAAACATAGAAACTTAGCAAGGAAAACATAAACACATAGGACATTGTTACTTTGGACAATAGTCTCCCAAAAAACCCAATGCGGGAAAACCGGGGCAAAAGCTTTGAGGGTTTTATTATTATGTAGGAAAAAAGTTGAGTACAATTCTAGGATGCTCAAATAGCAATCCAATACAGAGAGAATACTGCACAAAAGACTAGTGAAATGATCTCACCCTGTCATTGGGAGAATCAGTGACTAATCCTGCTGAACTGGAGGCTCTGCGTCACCCTCTGCGTGCTCTTTGCATAGAATTGTGTCACTCCTGGAAGTTTTTGCGTCAACCCCGCTGGGTATTACACTACCCATCTTCCAGATCCTCTCCTGGCTGAGAAAATCGATCTTTTGCCTCCGAACTCACACCCCGGCTTCCAACAACTGAAACTTGACTTCCCTTGGCAGGAAACTTGACTTCCCATCAAGGACTGCATTGCCTCTGTGTCAACACTACGTGGGCTAGCATCAGCTTTCCTCTGGATGTCTTTTTGTCATCCCTCGGCCTCGTACTCTCCAGAAATTCCTTCTTCTGGATTCTCACTGCCCCTCTACTGCAAGAAATCTCCTCAATCGATCTTCCTCCTGAGAACTTCTCACTTCAAAAAATCGATTTCCTTGATCTCTCAGTGTGTTTTCCATATGACCCTCAAGCCCCTTCTTATATCTTCCTGTTGGACAACCAACGACCTAGATTAAATCTTAATCAAAGGCTCAAAACGTTTTGGCTTGATCCATGTCTTTTTTAGAAGTTTCACCCATGATTAGATTAATACCCATTAATATTTTAATTTTCCTAAGTTTAGACTTAGGAACCCCATTAAAAATATTAATTATTTTAATAAAATTACTTCTGGGTGGAATTTCCCAGAATGCTTTATGGGTTCTTTGGAATACATGTGCCCAAGCCTCCCTGCAAAATTTGAGGCTTAGAGCACATCTGATGCTACCCCAAATCAACACCCATAGGAAAATTCGAGCTCTAACTGCAACTCCAAGTGAGTCATCCAAACTAGTCTGCATAGGCCTGCGTCACTCTTGCGCAGTCTCTTACCACACACAACGTAAATCAGTTGCTCATATAGTCGTCATGTCTGCCAATGGATGAGAAATTGTTTATCCGACCTTCTAGAACCCTTTCCTGGCTGAACTAAAACTCGACTTCTCTCCAGCAAAATCGAACTACCACTAGAGGCTTCTGCGTCAGCTTCACTATGCCTATCTCTGCGTCTCTACAAATGCACTCCTTGAATATCGAAAGCTTCCTCCGACCTCACTGTCTCTACCCTTCTCTGTCTTTGCTTCCTTCTGAAGCCCGAACTCTTCCGACAACTGTTGGCTCTCGCGAAAAATCGAACTCTCTAATAAAATCAAACCACTCAAGTGTATTCTCCATCTACCCATCGACTTCTTGTAATCCTCTGTTGGACTTCCAACGACCAAAATTAAAACTTAATCAAGGGCCCAGATTAATTCCCTGTCGATTCGTATGTTTCTAGATGATTGACACCTTATCTCAATTAATACTGATTAATTAACCAGATTTCCTAAGTTTAAAATTAGGAAATATTAAAAAATAAGCTAATTATCTAATTGAGACACTTCTAGGTGGAATTTCCAAAAACAATCTCTGAGTTATGGAGAACTCATGTGTTTTAGCCTCCTCTCCACAAAGTTTTGAGACTAGAACACCTCCGATGCTATAGAAAGTAACAGTCAGCATCGATGTATCCATGTAGTCATACATCTCTAGTAGCATATCTCAAACCAAGGATAATCATCCCATGCAAATATCTCAGTATGTGTTTGGTAGCAACCCAATGTGGATGAAGCAGATCAATCATGAACTGACTCAAAGTGTTCACCGCATAGCATATGTTTGGACGGGTGTTCACAAGGAACATCAATGCCCCAATCAACTGTCGATACTTAAAAGGGTTCGCCAAATTAGGTCCATCAGCATCTCCACACAAAATTTTGAAGTTCATCTCCATCGGGGTGGCCAAGGATTTTCATTTTGTCCTTCCAAATATTTCCAACAACTTCACGACATATTTTCCTTGAGAAAGGAAAATCTCTTCAGCTCTTTGCCAAACCTCTAATCCCAGGAAGTAACGCATCATACCAAGATCCTTTGTTTCGAATTTAGAGGCCAACTCCCTCTTACACTCGAGCATTAGAGGCTCACTACCAAGCTTTGGGGGCTTGCTTCAAGCCATAGAATGCTTTCTTCAACCTGCAAACATGAGTCTTTTTGTCCTTCACTTCAAATTCCTGAGGTTGTTCAACATATACTTCTTCCTGTAGTATGCCATGAAGAAATATCATTTTTACCTCCATCTAGTGAAGTGTCCAGCCTTGACTGCCAACAAGGGCAACAATCAATCTAAAGGTAGTGTAGTAGGCAACGTGAGCAAATATATCATCATACTCTTCTCCCTCTTTCTGTGAGAACCCTCGAGCCACAAACCTTGCTTTATATTTCTTAATGCTTTCATCGGCTCCATGCTTGATTTTATATAGCCATTTTGAAGTTACATGAAAATTTCCTTTTTGTCTTGGAATGACACCCATAAATCATTTTTCATATTCGATTCATACTCTTCAACCATAGCATCCTTCCAAACTTGTTCTTTCACAACTTCTTCAAAGGTGGGAGGCTCAGCCTGCATGATAGTGCTCATGGCTACAAAGTATTCTTGATACTAGCATGGCTTCTTGCTTTCTATAAAGGTCCCTTTAGCAGGAATATGTCTCTCATCATCTTGTAATGTATCTCGTAGCCATAATGGTCTCTTCTTGGCAGGAGGATCACTTGGAGGAGGGTCCAAAGGGTCCATGGGATCATCAACAATGTCCTTCTCATATTCCGACACAAAAGGACCTTCTAGTAGATCCATATCATCATCCTTCTGTGAAAATTCCCGAATCTAACACATCAGAAACTCCTACTGCAATTTATGGTTTACCATCTCCTACTTGTTCTTTACATTAGCAAGTTATTTAATTGTATAAACATCGAAGTAAACACAAATGAAGCCTTCACAGATATACAGATCATGCACTCAATTAAACAGAAACAATAACACAAGGGACACTGTTATTTTTGGACAATCGTCCCTGTAAAAACCCAATGTGGGAAAATCAATGCAGCATATATGAGGGTTTTATTATAAGCAGATTTCGTGAATACAACTAAGGTGCCTGAATTGGATCACCCAACAGAGAATACCCTCAATAGTAGTACCTCTATCCAGAGACAAATACTCCGGCAAATCAATAACCGAATGATCAACCCCACAATGAATCTAATTGTTCCTTGTGCTAGATAACGAAAGCTGCTCCAAGCACTGCTCTGGAACTGCGTCACTCTCTCCTGGTTGATCTGCTCTCAGTCTACCCGACTGAAACTCCCCAGCGTTGCCTCTGAAAGCCAGCGTCAACCTCTACGTCCCTCTACACTGCCTACGTCAGCCTCTACGGCTTTTGCGTCAGCCTCTACGGCCTTTTGCGTCCTCTACATCAACCCTTCTAGGGCTTGCATTGTCTCTCCTGCACTGCGTTGTCTCTCTGCCATGTATTCTTCAGCCTCGGATGAAAATCCCTTACTGAACTGCCCGTCGCTGCAATTGATCACTAACTCGATTTCCTCGGCAAACCTCGCCCCATAAAATCGAATTCTTGATCTCTCTTGGTGTGTCTCCAACTTACCGTCGGGCTTCCTCTTATACTTTTCCTGTTGACGAACCAATGGCCGAGATTAAGTCCCTAATCAACGACTATGATTAGAACTGGCTTCATCCTCATCACTTAGAAATTTCTTACCCATTTTATATTAATACACATCAATATTTTTATTTTGCTAAGTTTAGACTTAGGGACCCATTAAAAATATTAATTATTTTGAGATCTCTTCATCCGAGTGGAATTTCTCCAGACGATTTATGGGTCTTGGAGATCTCAAGTGCCTTAACCTCTCCACCAAATTTCATGGCTAGAGCACATTCAATGCTACCAAAAATCAACACTCCCTCTTAGCGAGGAATGTGTTGATGCTTGGCCTGCTGCTACATATCCACTACACTGCTGCTTCTTGTACTGCTGCCCATGACACTGCCATTGCTACATCTGTACTGCAGCTCCCTCTTTACATGTTGCCCATGCTGCCCATAGCATTGCCACTGCTAACTTCTACACTGCAACTCAGTTACCGAGAAGTAAGTAACTGACGTCACCCAAACACTAACATCCTGGTCAGTCTGGAAGTCTCGTGATGCTAAAGCTACCTTAGCTTCTATCCTGTGCTCCCTCTGCTACCACTACGCTGCTGCAAACACCTCTATGCCTCTCGCACTGTTGCAACCTCCACTGCGCTGCTACAGACTTTTGCACTCTAGCACCGCCTTACCGCTCCATCACATCTTGATCCACCCGTCATCTTTCATCATGCTACTGTCATTAAGGGCTCCCTAGCCGTAAGTGATCCAAGAGTTTGGGCACCTCAAGGATCCTGCCCCTCTTTTGTAGTCCTCTCGACTACAGCTCTATGTCTCCCCACCTCTTCTCTAGAGGCGCATGAGCACTCATGGCACAATCGTCATTAGCCTCGACATCCTTCTCCGCCTTTGCTGGAGCAGCCTCTGAGTCGAAAGCTTCTCCCTTGCCTTTCTTCTTGGGGCACTGAGAGGCATAATGTCCCAATTCTCCACAATTGAAGCACTTGACCTTGGAGATATCTTTCTTCTTCGTCTTTTGAACCCCCTGTTGTCTTGCAAATGCTAGAGCTGCATCCTCCTCCTCTTTCTTGATTCAAACTACCTTACCACTACTCCCCGCCTTGGTCAATCTCCTTATATCTTCTTGTCGAAAAGTTGCCCAAATCTCCTCCCAACTAGGGAGATTTGCTCTGCCCAAAATGCTTTGCACAAACATCTCCCAATCCTCAGAGACTACATTCAAAGTAATCCTGACCATGAACTCTGGATTTGCTGTAGACCCCATGGAAGTAAGTTGGTCGAGAATTCCTTGCAACCTGAGAAGGAACAGATCTATCTCTTCTCCTTTCTGCATCTGATATGACCTCAGCTGATTTTCTAATAATATCTTTCGTTGCACGAAAGAGCCCTGGTATAAGGTGGTCAGCATCTGCCACATCTCCCTTGTTGTGTTCTTCTCAGCAATATGTGGTATGACATGATCTTTGGCCCCGTCTAGGATCATGTATTTTGCTTTCGCTTCAGCCTCCTCGTACTTATTTGAATTAGGGTCAACTGGGACAGCTACGGTTTTCAAGGCATCGTCCTTGACGCAATGTTTATCCAAGATTGCTAGGATCTTGGCCTTCCAGATGACAAAATTGAAAACCCCGTCCAATCTGTCCTAATCCCTTAATCCGTTTATACCATCTCTGCTCCTCTACTCTAGACTCCCTCTGACTCATGACTTTCCTCTTAGAAATCCTCCATCCAACTATCAAATCACTACTCTACAATCCTCCTTTCGCGCTGCAACCCGGATCTAGATTTCTTGGTTAGAAATTTGTCAAGGTAGTGCTTCCCTCTACCTTGGTTTAATCTCCTTAGACACTATTCTGCACTCAGAAAAACAGCGTCCCACCAGCTCCACAAATCAAAATCTGCTCAGCTCCCTTAGCCCTGGCAACTGAAGAATCTGAGCCCTTTTGGATCTGCGCAATCACAGTGAGAGTTGGATCAACTCCTCTTGGCCACTACGTTAATCCTTCCTAGCTCAGAAAGATGACTTGGCACTGTGTAAGCCTGATCTGCCTCCCTCTGCCTTTGCGCTAGCCTGGACGGCTGACGCAACTACTGCGTCTTCCTCTCCTGGCTCAAAATGTTGACGTTGGCATTGCATGAGCCACTTTGTCACTCCTCCTCTTGCCTCTTCAGCTCTGGAACAACGTTGTCTCTCGGGACAGTTGCTTCTCTGCTGCAAATTATCAGATTTTCTCAACTGCTGTCTTCAGTCACCTCTGATCTGCAATCGATCCGATACCATGTGAAAATTCCTGAATCTAACACATTAGACACCCCACTGCAATTTCTAGTGTACTATCTCCTACTTGTTATTTACATTAACAAGTTATTTAATTGCATAAACATCGAAGTAAACACAAATGCAGCGTTCACAGATATACAGATCATGCACTGAGGTAAACAGAAACAATAACACAAGGGACAATTATTTTTGGACAATCATCCCCGGAAAAACCCAATGCGAGAAAACCGCAACATATATGAGGGTTTTATTATTAAGCAGATTTCGTGAATACAACTAGGGTTCCCAAATTGGCTCACCCAACAGAGAATGTCCTTGGCAATAGTACCTCTATCCAGAGATAGATATTCTGGTAAATCAGCAACCAAATGATCAACCCCATAGTGACTTTGAATGTTCCTTGTGTTGGACAGCGACAGTTGCTCCAAGCACTGCTCTGAAACTACATCACCCTAGAGGATCTGTGTCACCCTCTCCCGGCTGATCTTCTCTCAATCTGCCCCATAGAATCTCCCCAGCACTGCCTCTTAAGCATAGTTGCAGCCTCTACGACCCTCTGCACTACTTGCGTCAGCGTCTACAGCCTTCTGCACCCTCTGCTTCAGCTCCTGCTTCCTTGGCGTCAGCCCTTCTAAGGCCTGCGTTGACTCTCCTACACTACACTGCCTCTCTGCTATGTATTCTTCAGCCTCGGATGAAACTCCCTTGCTGAACTACCCCTCGCTGCAACTGATCACTAACTCGATTTCCTCAGTAAACCTCACCCCAGAAAATTGAATTCTTGATCTCTTTTGGTGTATCTCCAACTGACCCTCAAGCCTCCTCTTCTTATACTTTTCATGTTGACGAATCAACAGTGAAGATTAAGTCCCTAATCAATGGCTAAGATTAGAACTGGCTTGATCCTCATCACTTAGAACTTTCTCACCCATTCTATATTAATACACATTAATATTTTTATCTTCCTAAGTTTAGACTTGGGGACCCATTAAAAATATTAATTATTTTAATGTCTCTTCATCCGAGTGGAATTTCTCCAAACGATTTCTGGGTCTTGGAGATTCATGTACCTTAGCCTCTCCACCAAATTTCATGGCTAGACCACATCCGATGCTACCAAAAATCAACACCTTCTAAGGAGGAGAAGGCGGGGGAAGGTCCCTTGCTTTTCCAAGGGAAACATCTTCATTGAAAGTTACATCCCTGCTAAACTCAATCTTTCTTGGACTAATATATAATAAATATATTATATATATATATTCTAAATGCTTTAGAATTTTTACAGTAATCAACAAATATACCTTTCTTTCTGGTGGCTTCTAGCTTGTTCCTTTTGTCCTTCGGCACATGGAAATATATGAGGCAACCAAATATCCTGAGATGACCAATGTAAGGATTCACACATGTGAATACTTTTCTTCGGAAGTTTTGTTGTCCAAGGCTTGATGAGGAACCTTGTTTTGATCATATAACATTATATTTGTTGCTTCTCCCCAAAGGAACTTCGATAGCTTTTGATCATGCAACATGGCTCGGGAAGCTTCCACAATGGACCCGTTCTTTTTTTCAACAACTCCATTTTGTTTGGGATTATAAGGTACAATAGTTTCCTTCTTGATTCAAGTTTTCTTGCAAAAGTCAACAAACTCATTTGATGTATATTCTCCACCATTTTTAGACCTAAATACCTTGCTTTTCTTCCCTATTTGATTTTCTATCAATTCTTTG
The DNA here is from genome assembly GCA_000404065.3 of Pinus taeda. Classification (NCBI taxonomy): domain Eukaryota; kingdom Viridiplantae; phylum Streptophyta; class Pinopsida; order Pinales; family Pinaceae; genus Pinus; species Pinus taeda. The sequence continues at coordinate 9,060 of APFE030108556.1, forward strand.
GAGTCCTTGAACATATCCAAAGCCTCATCCTTATGCTTCAAGTAGTATATCCATGTCTTCCTGTAGCAATCATCAATTAAGGTTATGTAATAGATATGGCCACCAAGAGAATGCATAGGCATGGGTCCACATAGGTCAGAATGAATGAATTGGAGAATGTCATTAGTCTTGTTTTTGCTCGAGGGGAATGGTCCCTTTGTCTTCTTTCCACTGGCACATCCTAGACATACTCCATCATGACTAGCGTGAACGTCAGGTATCCCAAAGACTAACTTCTTTAATTTCAATACGAATTCATAATGCAGATGTGCCAACCTTCGGTGCCATAGCTCCTTTTCATGATTGGTGTCGTGAACCTTTGCCAACAAAGATCTACCGTTAACTCTATAGAGTCCTTCAATTCTAGATCCCAATGTGAATGCATCCTTCACGCGGGATTCCAAAGGCCATGTGAGGAGTATATAATGCAGATGTGCCAACCTTCAGTGCCATAGCTCACTTTGATGATTGGTGTCATGGACCTTTGCCAACAGAGGTCTACCATTAACTCTATAGGGTCCTTCAATTCTAGATCCCAATGTGAATGCATCCCTCATGCGGGATTCCATAGGCCATGTTAGGACTTTTCTTCTTATGAAAGCTACTCTCATCCCTTTGTCTTCCAAGGCAGATATGTATACCAAGTTCTTCTTTAGTCTTGGAACATACATTACTTCGTGAAGAAGAACAAATTCCCCAGAGTACAAATCAAATTTGACGGAACCAAAGCCCATCACAAGATATGTAGAGTTGTCCCCAAGAATGATCTTCAAACTTGTCTCCCTCTCAACCAGATTTGAGAGGACTTTCTTATACCTAGAGAAGTGTCTAGAGGCCCCACTATCTACCAACCAAATATCATGCAAATCCAGAGTGGAAGAACCAGAAAGGGCAGAAATAGGAATATATTCATATTGACTAGCAGCTACATTACTTTCATACCTGGAGTTCCTTGACTTTTTTTGAGGACGATGGCCTTCTTCACGATCATCCAGAGCATCTCTTCTTCTTCTATCCTCTTCTCCTCTTCGATCATCTCTTCTTCTTTTATTATTGAAGCTACGATTGTTGTTGTACCTTGGCCTTGGAGCATTCTTGTTTTCCGACAATCTTGAGCATAGTGGCCAAACCTATGACAATTATAACATTCAATATTTCGCATATCTTTGTCTCTTCTTTGATCTTCTATTGGAGTCCCTAAATGCTGGAGCAAACTTCCTTGTATTAAATGGACCTTCTCTACCTTTCCTTTTCTTGTCTTAAGTGACAAATGTCGATGGCCCTCCTTCTTCTTGCTTTTGAATCCTTCTTCTAGAGATCATCCTAGATTCTTCTTGTCTGCATTTTCCCACCAGCTCATCAAATGTTGGAAATTGATTATTGTTGCTAATAGTAGTGATGAAGGTTTCCCAAATAGGGGGAAGACTTTGTTGAGTGACCATCACCAACTCTCTATCAGATACAGGCTCACTAGCAGTTTGCAATTGACCTCTTATTGGGATACCCTCATGACATAGGACTGCATAGATTCCCCCTTGTTCATCTTCAATTCCTTGAGTTTGTTCTTCAAGGAGAGGATATGGTTCAAATTGTTGGGTTGATACAACCCAACTAGCTTATCATAAATGTCCTTGGACTTCTTTAAGCTACCAACGGAAACAAGTAAATGATCTTGCAAACCATTAATAATAGTTTTCTTAGCCTTGATCTCACTTTTCTTCTACTTGGACTTGGTGGTAGTAGGAACATTCTCAAGAGGCTCAGGAACCTTTCTTTGCACATATTCCAAAACATCATTGTCATTCAGTGTAACTTCCAACCTAATCTCCCAAGCAGCAAAGTTTGATGAATCACCCAGCTTCTCATTATCCTTGAAGAAAGAGGTAGTCATCTTGATAAAATGAGATGTGTTTCTTCAACTTCTTCCAAAGATGATTGCTTTAGTCTCTTGTTTCTTTTTGGGCTTGTCTTCACCTTGGCTCTAATTCCATGTTAATTTTCCACTGTTCTATGTTGTTACAATTACTTTAGCCCAATTCTTAACTTCAATTAGCAATCAATTCAATCTTCCAGTAGTAAATAGCAATTGTAGATAGAATAGTAAATGCAACGTATAATAAGAGACAATCAGAAGTAATGACAAGAGACACAAGCATTGGTCAAACACTAGGTAAAAACCCCACAAGGGGAAAACCATTTCAAATTCTTCTTATTAGATTGTCATAAAATGTTCAACAAAGAGAGTACAATGATCCAATTCATCAATGAGTCAAAGTCAATCCTTTCACTATCCAACAAAGCCAACCAACAAATATCAAATGATAATCCAATAGTCAAGTCAACTTTGGTCAATGTCAAATTCTACGAATCTATCAAAGTCAACAACAGTCAAATGTGCCCTAACCAGTCCAACAGTGAATGATCAAACTGTCCTCCAAGAGGTCCGTCAATAGTCAAAAGACTTGACCTTCAATGCTAGTCAAACCTTGGTCAAAACAGCGCCAAAAATCATGGTCAAACTTGGTCAACGGAGAGAGAAGGTCTGCAGTCAAAGCCAATGGTCAACTGCAGTCAACATGCCTAGAAAACCTCGTTGTGCCAATAAATGCAGCCTTCCAAAATAGGTCAAAGTTTGGTCAAAGCAAGTCAAATGACCCTAAACAAAGCTGGTCAACGTTGGTCAAACTCTCCCAAACAAAAGTAGAATTCAGTCAACAAAGAAAGAAGACTTCCTCCTTGCCACATGTGAAGAGAACCCTGTAATTTTCATATGTACGAACCTGAGGTGCCTTGACTGTTATTTATAGGCGTTGGAGGCGAGCTAATTAGTCTACTAAGTCGACCTTGAATTTTGTGCCATTGTGGGTTTTCTCTTTAAAAAAATAAATTAAATTCTTCCAAGGGCAACTTGAGGCTTCTTTGGATAAGGAAGATTGTCCAATGGAGGGAATTTGTCCTTGAGTTGCCAAATTAACAGTATCAAAAAGTATAAGGTGTGATTCATGGTTAGAGAATTCTCCTAGAAAGAGGGAGAAGGTTATGAAGAGACATTTGCTCTAATTGCCAAGTCTAGCTCCTATAGATCCATCATCTCTCTTGTCTCTTCAATGGGTTGGAATTTACATCAGATGGATGTAAAGACCACATTCCTCAATGGTGTGACTGAGGAAGAGGTGTACATAGAGAAGCCTCAAGGCTTTGAGGTGCATGGGAAGGAGTCTCATGTTTGCAGGTTAAAGAAGGCCTTGTATGGACTCAAGCAAGCTCCAAGAGCTTGGTATGCTCGCATTGACAACCATTTGATGAGATTGGGATTTACTAAGAGGGAGGCCAATCCAAACCCTTACTTTTAGCTTGTAAAGGATGCACCTGTGATCCTATTGTTATATGTTGATGATTTGTTTTTAACAGGTGTTGAGCCTCTTATTATTCAGTGCAAGAAGTAGTTGACATTTGAATTTGCTAAGAAGGATCTTGGGTTGATGCATTATTACTTGGGATTGGGAGTAAGGCAGAAACTATTAGTTTTTGGATATTGTGGTAGCAATGAACCGATTCTCTAGTCTCTAAGGTGTCAGAGAGGCTAAGGAACATGAGATCTCCAATACCCATAAATGGTTTCATAAGATATGACTCTGAAACACCTTAATTAAATGAATTGGCTAAGTAATTAAAATTTCCCAAGTCTAACTTAGGAAAACTAGTTAATTAAAGTGTACTAATTAAGGAAACTAACTTTTGCTCTAGAGACTTCTGAAAAGTAATTTGAAGGAGTCTAAGGTGATCTGAGCCATCGATCACAATTAGATCTCGATCATTGATGCTCCAGCGAAATAATTATAAGAGCAAGTCAATGGGGCTTAGAGAAGACACATCGAATGAGAAAGAGAGCAAGCCAATGTGAACTTCCTAGTGCACAACATTCGGCCAGGGAAGAGTTTGAGCCAGCAGAGCATTAGTGAAAGGATCAGCAAAAATTGGAGAGAAGGTTTCCAGAGGAGATTTCCACAAAAAATTGTAGAGGTCAGGTTTACCAACAAGAAGGTTATGCGAATTTGTCCAGTACATAAATCTGGGCAGCATATCGCTTTTCCTGTCGTCAGGAATCAATTTTAGAGGTTAGAGAAAGTTGTCTAGTGCCATTGCAGGATCACCAAAGCAGTGTAGGATCAACAGATCTCAATTGCCGACAAGTGCATATTCCTGCAGTAGTGTTTTTTGTGCACATTTACTAGAGAAGACCAAGTTTAATTTTGCAAGGGAAACAGAGGGTTTCCAGGTCGATCTGCCAGTTAGAGTGGTGGAGATAATTTTTCAGAGCTATGCCAATGTTTGGGAAGCAGATCTATGTACTCTCTAATTTGTCGAAGATAATAAAATGTAAACCCTGATCTGCTGCACCAGTTTTCCCTTCAGCTGTTTTGCGAGGATGTTAGTCCAAATTATTGGTGTCATTTTATGTGTGTTCTATTTCTTAGTCCCTGATTTATTTTCCGAAGTGTTTATTTAATTATGAAGATTGTAGTAATGAGCTATTCGTTATTTGTCTTTAATTAAATAACAGAAGTGAACTGCATCAAATAGAAGAATATTTTCCAGCTTATTGCAACAATGGATTTTTCACATGGTATCAGAGCGTAGTTGATTAGATCTTAAGCTCAGAGGTGAAAGGAAGTGAGATCGTGTAGTTTCAGAGAAAGATCTGATGCATATGATCCATAACTGCGCAAGCCAAGTCAGGTTTTGACTTGAAGAGGAGCAAAAAAACTATTTTTCATATCAATGTGGAGGAAAAATTCAACTTTGCTTCAAATTTGTGGACAATTTTCGGGAAGTATTTTCAGTTAGCAGATCAATCAGTTCACAGAGTAGATCTAGGCACAGAAGATTTGCAGCAATGTTTGCAGTTGCAAATCTATGCAGGGAAGGAGGAGGAAAGCACACAGGAGGAATTTCTCGGTGTGTTTTTAGATTTTCTAGATAGGGAATGGAGATCGAAATTCTAGCAACAAAAGGCCATACAAACTAACCAAGATTAGCAGTGCGAGCTGCCTAGAAGGAAATTGCAGGAAGTGCGAGTTCTGGGAAGGTCACCGGAGGCTAGTTCAGGAACAAATATGTCAGTGCAAGATCTGATCTACGCCTTCCAAGAGGAGTGCGAGCAATAGAGGAGGCCAGATATGATTGCTAGAAGGAGAAAGTGAGTTACAGTTTATTGACCTCCAACATATTTGAGCTTTGCAGAGATGTCCACAGCAGGACTCAGGGATCAAGACAGTCTTGGAGCCTCTAACTTTGGCGTATGGAAGGCCATAATGCAAATCTTGTTGGATGAGCATTGTATGAACGAGTTTTTGATAATGTCATAGTAGAGCAAGCAAATCGACAATAGTTGGCAACCTTCAAGAAAGAAATGGCCAAACCTAAGCAGATGGTCCTAAACGGGGTTCGGGATCACATTGTCCCGCATATTGTAGACAAGAATATGATAAAGGACATGTAGGATGTCACCACAAAGCTGTATGAGAATCCATCAAAGAATCGGAAGATAATTCTCAAGGAGAAGCTCAGGACCACCAGAATGCAGAAGGGAGAAAGCATTACATCTTATCTCACTAGAATTCAAACCGTCAGAGATGAACTCATTGCAGTGAGATGTTGATTTGGGGTATCATCAGATGTGCTCTAGCCACGAAAATTGGTGGAGAGGCTAAAGCACATGCCATCTCCAATACCCAAAAATGATTTGGGCAGATTCTAAACAGTTTGGGAGATATTAAAATAATTAAGATTTTTAATGGAGTCCCTAAGTCTAAACTTAGGGAAAATAAAATAGTAATGTGTATTAATATAGAAATGTGTTAAAATGGTCCAAAAGCCGTGGATCAAGCCAGAATTAATCTTAGTCATTGATTAGGGACTTAATCTCGGCCGTTGATTTATCAACGAGAAAAGTATAAGAGGAGGCTTGAGGGTCACTTGGTGAACACACTAAGTTGATCAAGATTTCGATTTTCTGGGGTAGGGTTTGCTAAGGAAGTTGAAAGAGTGATCAGAGTTGCAGCTAAGGGGCAATGAATACAGAAACAGAGAGGCAGAGATAGTATCAGGAGGATCAGCGCAGAAGTCGAGAGAGAGGAACATAGAGCCAGCCAGAGGTTCACGCAAATGCAGCCAGGGCTCACGCAGAGGCAGCCAGGAGCTGCGTAGTGCCTCAAAGAGCGAGTGTGGGTGATGCAGAGGCTCCAAGGGCTGACGCAGTGCCTCCAGAGGTTGACGCAGGGCGAGCTAGGGTGACGTTGGGCAGACGCTGGGCCAAAAAGGGCTGACGTAGTCCCTTGAGGCTGACGCTGGAGTTTTTGTGTGGCAGATTGGAGCCGGGAGGTGTCGGAGTGTTTATTCGGGCTTTCAGCCGAAACATCTGACTCCGACTGAGAGGTACTACTGTCGAGATTATTTTTCTATTGGGTGAGCCGGTTTTGGCACCCAGATTGTATTCTGAAACTGCTTAATAATTAAAACCCTCAGATACCTGCACCGGCTATCACGCATTGGGTTTTTCCAGGGACATTGGTCCAAAAACAATGGTGTCACTTGTGTGCTTGTTTCATTCCTTCAGTTGATGATCTGTAATGTGTTGAGCATGTACTTGTATTTATTTCCAGTATTTACATGGTAAATAACTTGTTAATTAACCGAACAAGTAGGCAAGAATAAATCAGTTAAGTACATGAAGGGTTTCTAACAATTAGGCTTAAAAATTCCAACATGATATCAGAGGGTGGTTGCAGATCACATGAGAACTAAGGACATAAGCCAAGCAGAGCAGCAACAGCAAAAACAAGTTGTCCCGAGTGACAAAAGTTGTTCCTAGCAGAGCAAGGAAGGGGTGACGCAGTGCCTGCGTCATCAAGTTTGAGCCGGGAAGAGGATCAGCGCAGTGGCAAAGGGGAGAAGACTCGACCTACACAGTGCCTGGTCATCTTTCTCAGTCAGGAAGGATTGACTCCCATGGCCAGGAGGTGTGGATTTTGCTGGTGTCGAGGTTGCACAGAGCCTAGAAGCTCTAACCTTCAGTTTGCTATGGCTTAGGAGGTTGTGGGTAAGTTGCAGAGTGAAGCTGGTGGGATACTGTAGTCAGAAAAGTACCTAACAGGGCAAGACCAAGGAGGAGAGAGTTGCTACCAAAGATTTCTAGCCAAGAAATCTGAATCAATGGTGCAGTTGCACTGACGATCAAAGTGGGAGCATCTCGACATTGGCAGAGGAGTTTCCAAGAGGGAAATCGAGGCTCAGAGGGAGTCACACCGAGAACTTCCAAAAGGGGAGTAGAGGAACAACGAGATGGCAGTGAACGGGGTAAGAGACCAAGACAGATTGGATGGAGCCTCAAACTTCGTATATTCTGGAAGGCCAGAATCTTATCCGTTCTAGATAGGAATCGTCTCAAGCACTTCGCCTTGAGGACAATAGCAGTCCCAGTTGACCCGGCTAATAACGATAAGTACGAGGATACAATGGCGAGGGCCAAGAGCATCATCCTTAACGGGGTCAAGGACCATGTAGTACGACACATTGCCGAGAGGAATACGACAGATGAGATGTGGGAGGCCCTAAAGAAGTTGTATCAGCATACTTCCATGCAAAGGAAGATGATACTAGAAAATCAGCTACGGTCATACTAGATGCAAAAGGGAGAACAGATCGACACCTTCCTCGGTCGATTGAAGGAGATCCAGGATCAACTGACTTCCATAGGGGCCACGTCGGATCAAGAATTGATGGTGAGAACAACCCTGAACGCAGTCTCAGAAGACTGGGAGGTGTTTGTCCAGAACATACTGGGCAGGGCGACCCTTCCCGATTGGGAGGAAATGTGGGGGGCTCTTCACCAAGAAGAGATTAGAAGGCTAAGCAAGGCGGGGAGCAGTGGCAAGGGGATCAAAATTAAGAAGGAGGAAGAGGAGGATGCTACCGTAGCATCTGAGGGAAAGCAGGAGAAACGGAAGGAGAAGGACCTCTCCAAGGTCAAATGCTTCAACTGTGGGGAACTCGTTCACTATGCGAGCTAGTGTCTGAGGAAGAAGAGCAAAGGAGAGGCTTCTGAGACCAAGGTTGCGCTAGCAAGGGTGGAGAAGGAAGTGGAGACAGATGATGACTATGCCATGAGTGCTCACATGCCACTTGAGTGGAAGTGGGGAGACATCGAGTTGTAGTCAAACGGACTATATGCGATAAGGGGCAGGATCATTGAGGTACCCAACCTCTTGGATTATACCTAGCTACGAGAGCCCTGAAGAGGAGTAGCAATGCTGGCAGATGTCGGTAGAGACAGATGCGGATGGAGTGATAGAGGGAGCTACAATGCAGGTGTCCCACGACAGCGTGAGGCAGCAGTTCGAGATGCACAGAATTGATGCAGCAGTGCAGAGGTCAGAGAGGGAGCATTTGTCAGTGACAGAGGGAGCTTCAGCATCAGGAGTGTTTCTAGCCTGACGGAGATGTCAGAGTTGGGAGATCAGTTACTTACTTCTCGGTAACTGAGTTGCAGTGCAACAATTAGTAGTGGCAATGCTTTGGGCAACACGATGTAGCATGATGAGAGGGGTTGCAATGCAGATGTAGTAGTGGCAATGGCAGGGCCATGGGCAGCAACATGGATGCAGAGGGAGCTATCGTATAGATGCAGCAGTGGTAGTGGCAGGGCCATGGGTAGCAGTATATGATGCAGCAGTGCGGAGGATGTTGGGCAGCAAGCTTAGCATCAACACATGGACCAATGTCAGATGATCAGAGTGATGTTTAGTGAGGAGTATTACTAGAGCATAGTCCTCGCTAAGAGGGAGTGTTGATTTGGGGTAGCATCGGATGTACTCTAGCCACGAAAATTGGTGGAGAGGCTAAAGCACATGAGATATCCAATACCCATAAATGGTTTGGGCAGATTCTAAACTGTTTGGGAGATATTAAAATAAGTAATATTTTTAATGGAGTCCCTAAGTCTAAACTTAGGGAAAATAAAATATTAAAGTGTATTAATATAAAACTGTGTTAGAATGGTCCAAAAGTCATGGATCAAGCCAAAATTAATCTTAGCCATTGATTGGGGACTTTATCTCGGTCGTTGATTTGTTAATGAGAAAAGTATTAGAGGAGGCTTGAGGGTCACTTGGAGAACACACCGAGTTGATCAAGATTTCGATTTTCTGGGGCACAGCTTGCTGAGGAAGTGAAAAGAGTGATCAGAGTTGCAGCTAAGGGGCAGTGAATACAGAAGCAGAGAGGCAGAGATAGTACCAGGAGCATCAGCGCAGAAGCCGGGAGAGAGGGAAGCAGAGCCAGCCAGAGGTTCATGCAGAGCCAGCCAGAGGTTCACGCAGAGCTAGCCAGGGCTCACACAGAGGCAGCCAAGAGCTACGTAGTGCCTTAGAGAGCCAGCGTGGGTGACGCAGAGGCTCTAAGGGCTGACGCAGTGCCTCCAGAGGCTGACGCAAGGCAAGCTAGGGTAACGCCAGACAGACATTGGGCCAGAAAGGGCTGACGCAGTCCCTAGAGGCTGACGCTGGGGTTTTCGTGGGGCAAATTGGAGGTGGGAGCTGTCGGAGTGTTTATCCGAGGTTTCAGCTAGAACATCTGTCTCCCACTGAGAGATACTATTGACGAGATTATTATCTGTTGGGTGAGCCAATTTTGGCACCCAAATTGTATTCTGAAACTGCGTAATAATTAAAACCCTCAGATAGCTACACTAGTTTTGCCGCATTGGGTTTTTCCAAGGACATTGGTCCAAAAACAACGGTGTCACTTGTGTGCTTGGTTTTTTTCCTTCAGTTGATGATCTGTAATGTGTTGAGCATGTACTTGTATTTATTTCCAGTATTTACATGGTAAATAACTTGTTAATTAACCGAACAAGTAGGCAAGAATAAATCAGTAAAGTACATGAAGGGTTTCTAACTATTAGGCTTAGAAATTCCAACATGGGAGAGAAACCACAAGACAATGAGCTAGTGTGGAAAACTCTCAATGGTTTCACCTAGGAGTGGCATACTTCCGTCCAAGTTATTTATGGGTGAGATACGCTACCTAGATGGGATCGTATGTGGATGGACTTCACTCAGGAACAATTGAGGTTGTCTTGCAAGGGAACGAAAGAGGAAGGGGATGAAGAGGATGTAAACCTTGCAAATAAGAGAAAGGCAAAGAAGGGTACCAATCACGAACAAGGCTTAATGGGAGAAGAAAAGAAGAAGAAAGGAGGTGTTAGACATACATTCTTAGTGACTGGTGAATTTATGAACATGCCAATGATGCAAAAAGGGATCATGAACGAGTTGGTGAGGCAAAACCAACGGAGCTTGAGACAGAACTAGGAGGTTCAAGAGATGATGCAACACTTGGCGGGCATACAAGTACAGAACATGCAGGGCACCAAACCTCCTCAAAAGGTGTGGAAAAGATAGGGACAATTAGAGGGTGAGACCAGGAGGCACTTCTGTTGGTGGAGACCTGGCTTCAGATATAAGGAGGTTGAGCATGAAGCTGAGACCACGCAGAGTTGTGAGGAGCATGTAGATATAGCCAGTGTGATGCAGGAATCACCCTTTTTTGGAGATTCCTTTGATAGCCCCGGCTGACACATTAGTGGATACAAATGAGCATACACCCGTGGGGCCATCCATTGATGACGTGTCGGGGGACACAGAAGTACCCACCATTGATGAGGTGCCAAGAGGAACAGAGGTACCCACCTTTGATGATGTGCCAAGAGACAGAGATACCCATCATTGATGAGGTGCCAAAAGGCAAATCCACTATTGATGAGGTGCCAGGAGACATAGTGGTACCTAGAGTTGTGCCCGAGTTTATAGATGTTAGCCACCCACAACAGTTTCATAAGATCCAGGATGACCCTCTAGCATTAAAAAAGAAGGTCACAATAGTTAAAGAGACCATTATGCATCAGAACGAGGAGTTGGATGGCATGAGAGCAGTTTGTGCCAAGTTAGCGGCCAAGCTGACTCCTATTGCGGAACGGTTGGATCCCCTAATCCTAAAACTAGAGGAGTACACATTGGAGTATCAGAGCAGCGCTCTTCAGGGATACATAGATGGGACTTGCATCACTATTGGGTTACCTCAGCACATGGGGGAGAGAGAGGCAGAGTCACCTAGTCAGATCTTATGTGTTGATCAGGATAGTAAGATGAGGTGACATGAGTTGTGTTGTCGCGCAGATTGACACGACAACGCTTAGACCGAGGACTGTCACTCTGATCCCCGATCCCTCCGTTTAAGCCTGTCTCCCGCGGCTAAGGGGGGTAGACCTTGTAAGATGATGAAGACCAACTATCGACCAATTGGTTGGGAGACACGAGACACGATAAGATAAGCACTAGATGAATTCGATTATTTTAACAGACCAGTGCCTTGAGAGATTGTTACTGAAATGATTACTTGTTAAATGATATAGAAAAATAAACCGTGACCAGCAACCATTTGTCATCAGCGAAATCACATGACCAAAACGATATCCAGCAACTGAAAACTTCGAGGAGATAAATGCTTAAAACCACACGAGAATCGTAAATTATTAACCAAATATCAATTTCGTGTCTCGACTTGAAAATTTTAGATCTCAGCATGAAAGATAACGATTGAAAACAACTGAATCCAAAAATAATTTTCCACGATGAAAATTTTTTATAGGTTTTCTCAACAAAAA
>APFE030108556.1:23600-50009 GCA_000404065.3 Pinus taeda
TCATTTTTTAATTTTTTAATTCATTTTAAAATGGATCATCGAACTAAGCCTTCGGAAACATCACCTAGGACCTAGGACTTAGGACTCATGAGGGGATTTAAAACATTTTTCGACCCTCTCAATCTGAGACAAATGTCCCGGATGAAACCCCGGATAAACCTTCTGGCAGCTCCTTAGCTACAATCTGCCCCAGAAACCCCAGCCTTTCTAGAATGCGTCAACCTCTCTCTGCCCAACGATGGCCCTACGTCACCTTGAATGGACCTGCGTTAGCCTCAGGAGGAACTGCGTCAGCCTTCTGGCCCTCTGCGTCAGCCACGCTAGCCTCTCTGAAGCACTGCGTAGCTCTCGACTACCTCTGTGTGGCCCCGCATGAGCCCTGGCTGCTACTGCATCACTCTCTCTGGCTCCTACGCCGCTCTCCTGGCACTATCTCTGCCTCTTTGTCTCTATGTACTCGATGCCCCTCAGCTGCAACTCCGATCACTAATTCTATCTCTCTTACCAAACCCTGCTCTACAGAATAGAATGATTGATCATCTAGTGTACTCTCCAAGTGCCCCTCAAGCCCCCTCATACTTTTTGCGTTGACATATCAATGACCGAAATTAAGTCCCTAATCAATGGCTAAGATTATATCTGGCTTGATCCATGTCTTTTGGACCATTCTAACACAGTTTTATATTAATCCACATTAATATTTTAATTTCCCTAAGCTTAGACTTAGGGACTCCATAAAAAATATTAATTATTTTAATATATCCTGAACTATTTAGAATCTGCCCAAACCCTTTCTAGGTATTGGAGATCTCATGTGCCCCAACCTCTCCACAAATTCTGGGCTAGAGCACATCCGATGCTACCACAAATCAACACTCCCTCATAGCGAGAATTGTGCTCTAGCAATACTCCTCACTGAGTATTACTCTGATCATCCAGCATCAGTCCCTGTGTTGATGCTAGGCCTGCTGCCCACCATCCTCTACATTGTTGTATCCTGTACTGCTGCCCATGGTTCTACCACTCCCACTGTTGCATCTGTACGACAGCTCCCTCTGCATCCGTGTTGTTGTCGGTTCTTTCTCCCAACACTGCATCCGCACTACAACTCCTCTCATCATGTTGCATCGTACTGCTCACTGCTGCACTGCAACTCAGTTACTGAGAAGTAACTAATCTTCCAACTCTAACCTCTCTGTTGGGCAGAGAACCTCCTGATGTTGAAGCTCCCTCTGCCGCTGACAAGTGCTCCCTCTGACCCCTGAGCTGCTGCAACAACATCTCACACTGTTGCACACCTCTATATGCCATCCTGCACTGGTGCAACACTCCCGTCCCTCTCACACTGCTACAGCCTACTAGCCTCACTCTGTCTTGGGACTCCTGCACTGTAGCTCTCTTTGCCGCTTGATCCGCATCCGTCTCTACCCACATCAGCCAGTCCTGCTACTCCTCTTCGAGGCTCCTGTAGCAAGGTCTGATCCAAGAGGCTAGGTACCTTGAGGATCCTACCCCTCATCGGCTGTAGTCCCGCTGACTACAGCTCGATGTCTCCCCACTTCCGCTCAAGTGGTGCATGTGCACTCATGGCACAGTCATCGTCTGTCAACACTTCCTTCTTTGCCCTTGTTGGAGCTGCCTTAGTCTCGAAAGACTTTCCCTTACTCTTCTTCCTTGGACACTGGGTCGCATGATGACCCAGCGCCCCACAGTGGAAGTACTAACTGGACCTTGGAGAGATCCTTCTTCTTCCGCTTTTCTTGGTTTCCCTCAGATGCTAGGGCAACATCCTCCTCCTCCTGCTCGACTCTGATCCCCTTGCCACTGCTTCCCACCTTTGACTGTCATCTGATCTCTTCTTGGCGAAGAGTCGCCCACATCTCATCCCAAGGGTGTCCCTCTGCCCAGTATACTCTAAACAAATACCTCCCAGTCTTCTGAGATAGCATTCAAGGTTGTCCTCACCATCAATTCCTGATCCGACATGGCTTCTATCGCAGTCAACTGATCTCAGATCTCATTCAGTCCTCCAAGGAAGGTGTCAATTGCTTCTCCCTTCTTCATCTAATATGACTTCAACTGATTTTCTAGTAACATTCTTCTTTGCACAGAAGTATGCTAGTACAATTTCTTTAAGGCCTCCCACATCTCATTTGTTGTTTCCTTCTCGGCAATGTGTGGTACTACATGGTCCTTGACCCCATCAAGGATGATGCTCTTGGCCCTCACCATTGCCTCCTCGTACTTGTCGTTCTCAGCTGGGTTGATTGGGATAGCTATCGTCTTCAAAGCGAACTGCTTGACACAATTTTTGTCAAGTACGGATAAGATTTTGGCCATCCAGAATGAGAAGTTTGACGCTCCGTCTAGCCTGTCCTAGTCTCTTACTCCGTGTAGTACCATGATGCTCTTCTACTTCCCTCCTCAATGTGACTACCTCTGAGTCTTGATTTCCCTCCTGGAAATCCTTTTGCCGATGCCGAGATGCCCCCTACTCTGATTGTTTGACCAACCGCACCACTAATATGGATTTCTCGGCTAGAAACCCTCGGTAGCAACTCTCTCCTCTTGGCCTTGCCCTGTCAGGTACTGTTTTGACTACAGTACCTCACCAACTCCACTCTGCAATGCTCCTACAACCTTCTAAACCCCAGCGCCCTGAAGGTGGGAGCTTCTAGGCTCTACGCAATCCCAACACTAGCAACTCGGCCTCCTCAGCCAACTGCGTCAGCCCTCCTAGCTTTTGCGTATGCATGAGTCTCCCTTTGCCTCCCTTAGCCTCTGCGCTGCCTCTTCCCAAGTCACCCTTAATGATGCAGGCACTGCGTCAACCTTCCCTTGTTGTTGCTCTACTAGAAACAACTGGTGTCACTCAGGACAGTTATTTTCTGCTGCTATTGCTCTGCTCGGTTGATGTCCTCAGTTCTCCTATGATCTGAAACCACACTCTGATACCATGTTGAAATTTTTAAGTCTACCAGTTAGAAACCCTCCATGCACTTTACTGATTTATTCCTACCTACTTGTTCTGTTACTTAATGTTGAAGTTTCTAAGTCTACTAGTTAGAAACCCTCCATGCACTTCACTGATTTATTCCTACCTACTTGTTTCGTTACTTAACAAGTTATTTACAATGTAAATACTTAAAATAGACACTAGTGCATGCTCAACATATTACAGAGGTTGGGTACCTAAAGTATCTTTCCCCTCATCCCCTACAATGCTCCTGACTACAGCTCGATGTCTCCCCACCTCTTCTCTAGAGGTACATGAGCACTCATGGCACAATCGTCATCCTCCTCGATCTCCTTATCCGCCTTCGCTAGCACTGGCTTAGAGTCAGACACCTCTCCCTTACTCTTCTTCTTCGGATACTGGTTCGTATAATGACCCAGTTCCCCACAGTTGAAGCACTTGACCTTGGAGAGGTCATTTTTCTTCCTCTTCTCCTTCTTTCTCGCAAATGCCAGAGTTGCATCCTCTTCTTCTTCCTTCTTGATCCGGACTCCTTTGCTACTACTTCCCGTCTTGCTCAACCTTTTGTTCTCCTCTTGGCGAAGAGTCGCCCACAAGTCTTCCCAATCTAGAAGATCCGCCCTACCCAGTATGCTCTAGAAAAATGTCTCCCACTCCTCGGAGACTGCATTAAGTATGATTCTCACCAACATCTCCTCATCTGGCGTGGCCCCTATGGAAGTCAGTCCCGGATCTCCTTCAACCGACTGAGGAAGTGATCTATCTGCTCCCCTTTCTGCATCTGGTATGATCGCAGTTGATTCTCAAATTACATCTTCCTCTACACAGAAGTATGCTGGTACAATTTCTTCAAGGCGTCCCACATTTCCTTTGCCGTCTCCTTCTCAGCAATATGTTGGACCACATGATCCTTGACCCCATCAAGGATGATGCATTTCGCCTTGGCCATTGCCTCCTTGTACTTTTCATTATCAGCCGAGTCAACTGGGATCGCCATTGTTCTCAAGGCGAAGGCCTTGATGCGATGTCTATCTAGAATGGACAGGATCCTGGCCTTCCAGACCACAAAGTTGGATGCCCCGTCAAGCCTGTCCTAATCCCTCAGCCCATTCATGGCCATCTCTCTTCTCTTCTTGTCGACTCCTCTGAGTCTCTCTACTTCCCTCTGGAAGTTTTCTCTTCAACTGTTGTTGAATCTCTACTTCCCGCCTAGAAGTTCTCTACTCGACTCCCTTTGAGTCTCTATTTCCCTTCTGGAAATCCTCCTACCAATCGTCAACTTGAACCTCTCTAATCTTTTGTGCACCTGCAATACTGATCGGGATTCCTTGGCTAGAAATCCGCCTTGGTAGCAACTCCCTCTACCTTG
Organism: Pinus taeda; assembly: GCA_000404065.3. Taxonomy (NCBI): domain Eukaryota; kingdom Viridiplantae; phylum Streptophyta; class Pinopsida; order Pinales; family Pinaceae; genus Pinus; species Pinus taeda. The sequence goes on from APFE030108556.1 coordinate 27,947, forward strand.
GTTTTGCCTGTTTAGGTACTGTTATGCCCACAAGACCCCACCAGCTTCACTCCCACAAACTGCCCACAGCTTCCTATGCCCCAGCAACTGAAGGACTGAGCCTGTAGGCTCCACGCAATCCCAGCACTGGAAAAACTGCTCCCTCAGCCAACTGCGTCAACCCTCCTGGTCTCTACTTGAGCCTTTTCTGCCCTCCTCAACCTCTATGCTGGCCTCTCTCTAGCCCGGACTAATGATGCAGCCCCTCTGCGTCAACCCTTCTTTTGTTGCTTTCTGCAAGGATCAGCTTCTGTCACTCGAGACCGTTGATTCTGCTACAAATTCTCTACTTCAGTTGATGCCTTCAGCTCTCCTGTGATCTGCAACCACGCTCTGATACCATGTTGAAATTTCTAAGTCTATCCATTAGAAATTTAATCTGTACTCTTCTGGTTTATTTCTTCTACTTGTTAATTCTAAACAAGTTATTTAAAACATATAAATAACGAAATAAACACAATAGTGTCAACATCTACAGATCAAGAGCTGAAAGAAAACAAACACACAAGTGACACCGTTATTTTTGGATAACTCGTCCCCGGAAAAACCCAATGCGAGAAAACCGGTGCAGCAATTTTGAGGGTTTATTATTATGCAGTATATCCTTGAGTACAACTAGGTGTCAAACTGGCTCAACCGACAGATAAAAATAACAAGCAGTAATACCTCTCTATTCGGAGACAAGTATTAAGAAAACCTGTCCCACGAAACCCTCTCCAGCAACTCTGAAGCACTGCACTGGCCATTCTGGCCTCTGCGTCAGCCTCAGAACCCTCTGCATCAGCCCTCTGAGGCATTGCGTATCCTTTGGGACCCTCTGCGTCACTCGTGCCGCCCTCTGCGTGGATGACGTAGGCCCTGTGACCTCTGCGTTGTCTCTGTTGGGCTCTGCATGCTCTGCTCTGGCTTCAGTGTCTGCCTCTCTGCTTCTGCGCTGGTATCTCGGCACTATCTCTGCCTCTTTGTCTAGTACTCACTGCCCCTCATTGTTGATCACTGATTCGACTTTACTTAGCAACCCCTCTCTAGCAAATCGAATAACTGATCACTCTAGTGTATTTTCCAACTGACCCTCAAGCCTCTTCTTATACTGTTCATGTTGGTCCTTCAACAGCCGAGATTAAATCTCTAATCAACGCTAAGAACAAATTTGGCTTGATCCATGACTTTTCGAACCTTCTAACCCAGTGTTATATTAATACCCATTAATATTTTATTTTTCCTAAGTTTAGACTTTGGAACTCCATTAAAAATATTAATTATTTTAATATCTCCCAAACCGGGTACAATCTATTCAAACCATTTCTGGGTCTTGGAGATCTCATGTGCTTTGGCCTCTCCACCAATTTTCATGGATAGGGAACATCTGATGCTAACCCAAATCAAGAGAGCCCAGGGTGACAAAGAGAACTTTAACACTTTCCCTTTCGTGATGTGTCAAAATAGGACCTAGAGGAATCAAATTTGTTATTGTACCTTTCTATTTAAGGATGCAATTTCTATAAAGTTGTAGAGTGTTGTCAATCCCATTTACAAGGACTCTGAGTTGAGGAATTCTCGCAAGAAGGCATAAGCTGAAAAATTGATCCATTTTCCTCTGAAGTAACTTAAAAACAAAGGATTGGTTTTGCATGGTGTAGTTTTGTTGATATCGATGTCCAATCCTCATCCGAGATTGATTGTTGGACATAATCAATTACTCGTTTAAGCTTTGACTCAACCACTGCATAACAAGGTTTCCTACAATTGTCTTCAGTGGGTAAGGGTCCATATGTTGCTGGTATGTGTTACCTTGGTCACCCATTGATGAGACCAAACTCCTTAAACACTCTACTAGGCTATCTATTGCTACTTCGTCCGTAAGATCTGACATTTTACCAAGAACTATAATTTATCAAGGAAAGGTTTCAATTCTTTTTGGTACATATCATGGACAAGTGAGGTGGAAATCGCAAGTGCTTGATGATTCCAACAGAGGCCTACAAGGCAGCTAATCTGAGGCCTAGATGAGGTTTGTCTCACCCCTTGAGACATAGGAGAGCTAGCACCATACTTTGATCCCTCACTGTTAGAGAAAAACTAGTTTATTCTATCACCATGAGACTCATTTTTGTGCCCCAAACACAAAATTGGGGCCCACAAGATGATTCGCATGAAGATTGAGGTGCCAACCCCTCGATCGTGATTAATGGAACCCTCTACACTCGACTTGGCACTATAGGGGCCCAACACATGCCCTAAAAGGGCCTACCCAGGCATGACGTCAGCATTTCAACCTCCTTCGTGGGCTAATTCTTATGTTTTGCATTGGCTATGAGCTTGGCATGTAACCTCACTTAGTATCAAGCCCATTATTTTACAATTAGAGTGACTCTTAGGCTAAATTAGAGATCATAAGATGTATAAATAAGAGAGCTCATTTGACTCTCTCACCATCACACTTGGAGAACTCGTACCTCTTAGAAGAATTCAGACTTGTTTCTTTGTTGGCTATTGGAGTATCTTGGATACATTTTAATGTTTGGAAGCTAATTCGACTTGTCTTTGGAGCTATTTCTTTGGATAATGGATGGATATACTACATGTTGTCATGTAAGTGTTTAATATTGATGAAATTTTCTCTTGAAATTGCCTAATGTATGAAATTGCTACTTCTAGAATATGCTAAATTGTGCCCTAATGGTTGACAAATAATTTTTTAAAAGCTTTCTAGTAGAGTATTGCATATGTTATTCATTGTATGACATGTAATGAATGTTCCTAGTGGAGGAATCCTTAAACTCTCCATCTAATGCCATTATATTTTGAAATGGGTAAATGTTAGGAATTGGTATCTAGGCCATCAATTTTAGCCTCCTTAAAAACGATTTATCTCATGTTGAGCCTCCTAAACTGCATATGCCCAAAGTACAAGGCACTAATCCAAGACCTTGTTGGTCAACCTCATCTTTCCTCCATAAATCTTCTTTTAAAAATTTTGGTCCTCTTAAGGCAAGACATCTAACTAGGGCTTAGAGCAAATTTCTTTGCAAGAGGTGTTGGGGGAATCTAAGAGCCTAAACATCAAACTAAGAGTCTTGGCTACTTGACCTTTAAGTTTGGTGGGCATCCACTTAGATTTTTGTCCATAAAATCTCTTGCATTAGGTGTTGCCTTAAGAGGGAAACTCTAACTATTCTTCCTCAACTTGGGGACTTATTTGAAGGTTGTATGTGCTTAGTACTTGTTGAAATATATCATAAGAATCCTTTTCTCATCATTGCCTTGATCTTGGGAGTACCTATAACCAATCAAATTTATGAAACCCTAGATCTTGTGCCCCTTACTCCTAGGTCTCTAATAGAAAGCGAAGTACATTTTGAAGCCTTATACCATAACTTTGATTCTTTCTTCAGAGGTCTTAGTCCATCACTTTACACCTTAAACCCTAGAATACCTTTCATAGGTGATCATAATGCTACCGGGACTCCTCCCATTGGTGAAAGTCTATAAATAGCAAGGGACCTTGACTGTGGTGACAGTGGGCTAGTGTCCCATTGTTAACATTTAGTCTAGCTATTTGTCTTGTAGGGTTTTCCTCTCCAAGGTCTGCTAGATTTTGTTGTACCATTTTTGGCGTCATTGCTGAGGAAGAAGCAAGTCTACCTTCCCTTGATCAAAACATTTGAAGAGGCGGTTTCCCTAACGACAAGATAGATCCTCTTTTGGTGACTCCTAAATTGTTTTAGTATGAATCCTTTGAAGACAACAAAGCTCCAAGAATGAGAGTTGGCACTAGAAGAGGAGATTCTACTCATTCCCCTATTAGAAAGGTCATATTTCCCCAAATGGATAATACTAATAATCAAAATGCAATGCCAATATGCATGCAAATAAAAATAATCTCCCTAGGGCTAAGAAGTGGCATTTAGCCTCATCTAAATCATTGAAATTTGATGCCTTTCTAGGAGCTCCTCACCAATTGCCTAAAAAACGCCATGAATGGCTTCCTAAGTTTGATGGGAAGTGGTATTACTAGTGCTAAGAAACATGTGGAAAATTTCATTTGGGCAATTTTTCCTAAGAATATTGATGAAGATGAAGAATGTGTTGTGATGATGTTGTTTGCTTTGACTTTTGAGGGGAATGTGATGGATTGGTATGCCCACCTGCCTCGAGGAAACATCACTAGTTTTAATCAATTTGAAGATGTATTCAAGAAGATATGGTCTAACCATCGTGATGGAGGTATGGCTCTCGACAAGTTTCTACAAAATGATAAGATAGAGAAAGAGAAGATCAAAGAGTACATCGAAAGATCTGATAAAAAAATTGCAAAGATCCTTGATAGGATCAAACCATCTGATGACATTGTTTTGGAAAGATTTATTCAAGGTGTCCATGGACATTTCACATATGTTTTGAGAGATAAGACGCTGGCCACTTTGGAGGAAGCAAAGTGTTGAATTTCCATGACCCTGATGCTAGGATAGAATCTTAAAATCTCTGATGCTACCAAACCAAGAATCTCAACAAATCTACTTTGCACAGCGGAATATAAATAGCAGTGAGTCACACATGCACAAGGATATACAACCTTTTACAAAATATTGCACAAATATGTACAACAACCCAATCTTCGTTATATTAAACCAGTTGAGTAATAAAACAGTCTAGGGCTCCCATACAAGGGATAATGGCCCTTAATTATCCACAAGTACAAGAATACAAGATACAATGACAATCTCACTACAAGCTCAACGTCTATGTCGTATCTCGTCCTACCAGTCCTTTGCTTCTAGTCTACTCTCTAGTTTCCCCTTAGTCCATCAAAGGACAACACATAGAGACTCCAGGAGGGCTGACACCTATCACTGTTGCAAGTGACTTCTGCCTCAATGAACACAGGCTAATCCAATCTACTCTTCTAGCTTGGCCAATAACTGAGCTCCAATTTGCCAATCTAGCAGTCCACTAGTCCATCAATGTACTACACATTAGGCTCCACAACTTCACCCAAACTTCAGCTGTCAAACTCCCTTTATGACTGCTTGTCAAGGGTTACTTTGGGCTTCCAACATGCTGCCCTCCACCAGTCCAATGGCACCCAATCTAACAACCATTATCCACTATGAAATATGCTCCAAGTTCGGCTTTTTAGCCACCCAAGTCAACCCTAACACATGGCTTCCACAAGCCGCAACAAATTTAATCCTCCTAGCAACAAACTCAACACAAAATCATCCACATACCTGTACTTGAGAGTGGGTGCATTGTTGCAATCCTGCAGTCTGGTTAGGGCATCAACGCAGCCCCTAATAGCCCTCTCAAATCACTGCAACAGGCCTCAAAACCGGTGCGACTTCCATTCCTTGTTTAGTTGCCTCCCATGCTGCCTGTTCCCTTGCTTCTACCCTTGGAAATAGGCCTTACATCCCTCATAATATGCCCAGAACAGCCCTGTGGTGCCTCTATAATGACTACAAGGCATGTGGCCTACTATGACAAGGATAAACCACCCTCAAACTAGCACCAAACACTGCAAAAATAACTCGGCTTGCCTCTATTGTACCTCGCCCTTCTTCAACCCACAAAACAGATTCCAAAAATTGCCTTTAGCTACTCGGCCTTCTCCTTCATGGACAATGGCTATCACAGGTGATGATTCTCTATGAAATGTTGCTCTTGGATGTCTAAAATGGTTCCATTCACCTTCTATTTATACACATAAGAAGGGCTCCACCAAATTCTTGAAGAGACATGTCTTTTGGACATTTCCAATTCAAACCTACATGACTTGAATGCCCAAAAACTCATTGTCAACTTCAAAAATTCATATCTCATCAAGGACATCTTGGATTTCAATGATTCTCAATGCATTGGATTCTCCTCGCCATCCTCTATCATCTCCATCCATCACATGTCCAAAATGCTCCATGGTTTTTGCCCAAACATCGATGGGTACAAAACCCCAACCTTGGGTTCCAAGCCCACAAATGACTTTTGTGGCAATTCACGCTCTAAACTCGAACCCTAGGGCTTGGATTACCTCCCAAGCTACTGAAAAATCAACACCCCCTCGTAGTGAAGGAGGTACCTCCAAGACTAGGAAGTAACTCATCATCATCATCACTACTTGCAACACTTGCCCAACTCTTGGTGCTGACAACTACAACAATCCTTGTAGTATGAACTACACCTCTCTCGAAAGTGTCGCTATCACTGGGAGCATCCTTCTTCTTATTCTTCTCCTGGAATGTCTTCCACTCTCTCCATTATTTCTTCTTGGTGGTTGTAGGAGCACCCTTGCTCCCCACTGACCATGCTATCTTCTTGGGTTGCAAAATCTCCCTCTGAATCCGCAAGCTCCCTCTAGAATTCGACTCTCCCTAAGTCTTCGAAACTTGGGCCTTCTTCTCTGGAACATGTACCTGCCCCTCTAAAGCCTGCACCTGCACCTGGTCCTTCTGCTTCTTCTTTCCATGATCCATAGACTTTCTTGTCAGCTTGTATAGACCATGCTCTCTAACTCCAAGCACAATACCTACAAAGCTAGAGCCTCTAGGTCTGAGGCTTGCCTTCCCATCCTAGAATAAGACCTCAAATCCCTTCTTCTCGATCATCGAAACAAATATCACACTATATCTGAGTCCTAGTACAAACAGTACATCCTAGAACCGCATTACTCGTCCTGAATCCATCCTAAATGCCACAACTCCTGATCCTTGGATCTCCTTCTAACCCTTGTTGCCCAACACCATGTGCAACTTCGAGTCCCATTCAGCTAGAGTCTCGAAAACCTCCTGTGACCCTAACATATGTTTCAACGCACCATTGTCCACGTACCATCCATCCTCATCGATAGTACCCGGTGAGAGATGAGGGATCATAGCAAAGTCCTCCTCCTCCAACCTTTTGGTGAGAGCATCTATCTCAATATAGGTGGCAACATTGGCGACCTGCTTCCCTTTCTTCTTCTCATCATCTCCCGTCTTCTTTTTTATAGGACATCTTGATGAAAAATGACCCATATCGCAACAATTGAAAACTTTACTTTACTCAAGTCCTTCTACTTACCCTTAATTCGTGCTGTATGTGCCACGTCATCATATGAAGCCCTCTTCTTCGGATAAAGATCCTCATCTCGCAACTCTTCCTGAATGAAGTCATCCCTGTTGAAAATGCAACAAGTAAATCCTAATTTAATTTTGTCCTTGAATTAAATTAGGAATTAAATTGTAATTCCAATTCTAATAGCAACTTGTATTAGTTAACTAAGTTAATTTGACTTAGTTGGCTCAGTTAATTCGAGTTGGGAGTCTAACTAGAGTCATGTAGAGTGTCTCCTACTTTTTAGGAGCCCTCATTGAGTTTATTTTGAGATGTAGTTATTTAATTCAATTTAACTAAGTTAAATTTAGTTAAACTAATTCCAACTGATGGAGGAATTAGTGGGAGATCCAATAGTGGGGGGTGTAACCTGCAATAGTGGGGTGTAACTAGCACTGATCAACCAGTAAATTGAAGATTCACTCATAATTAACTCATGCATGTTAGATCAGAGAAAGACCCAAATGAGATTGGAGTTCAGGGATAGTGTACTATCAGTGGTATAATCATCCAAATTGTACAGGTGGTGCATGCAATCAGAGGAAGGGCTATGAGGATTGCGCAATTCATAATTGTGGAATTTTTCAATTAAATATGGGTTATTTCCAAGGAAATTGGGCAAGGAAATAGGAGCTTGGCAGGCAGCAAATTTGGCTAAGTATTGGCTGGAGCTTGTTTGTGAAGCAGTGAGATAGATTGAGATAGTGCAAAGGTTGCTCAGGCTTGAGCAAAACATTGTAATCTTCTCATATTTTCTAATTAGTGCAATATACAGATAGCAGGGGTTTTTAGTTGTGGCTTTCCCATAAAATTATTGTGTTATGTGTGATTGAATTCTTTCTCTTTTATGCTTCGTAATTTCATCGATCGTTTATTGGTTCCGCTGATGAGTAGAGTAGATTCATGTCAATTGTTTTAGCATATTACAATCTGCAATTTGAATCTACAAGGAATTTCTACATTCCCATAGCCTAATTCTAGTTTGGCAACTTCTCTCTCATAACTGTCCCCTTGATGAAGGGCTTCCATTCATCTATGAACCCTTTCAAAAAAATCATCACCATATCAGAATTTGAAATAGTCACACCAGCGACAATGAGCTCATCTTTGACTTGAGACAAGCTCGTCGGATACGAAGTCACTCCTTCACCCTGTATCATCTTGGTAGACTTCAACTTATCCTCCAATACCAGTATCTGCTTCTCATTCTTATTATGGAACAAATTTTGAAGAGCCATCCACATTTCATGTGCAGTGTTCTCCCTGGACAAATGAGGTATTAGGGGATCCTTCACACCATCAAGGATGATCAATCTCGCCCTCGTATCTAAATCCTCATACACTTTTAACTCTTTTGGGTCAATTGGCTTCTTGATGGCTTTCTCGACGAACTCCCAGATCCTGTTGACCTGCAAGACCACCTTGATCCTTTCCTTCAATGGACTATAGTTGGACAACCCCTCCAGCCTATCCTCATACCGAAGACCAACCTGCAACTTCGACATTGTAGTGATCCCTTCACCTACAATGTGACCAACTCCCTCTTAAGTTGTACTTCATTGTACACACTCTGATTCACTGTCTCCCAAAGTAGCTCAGACACTCTTTGATACCATGTTGAATTTCCACGACCCTGGTGCTAGGATAGAATCTTAAAATATTTGGCACTGCCAAACCAAGAATTTCAACAAAGTTACTTTGCATAGCAGAATATAAATAGCAGTAAATCACACAAGCACAAGTATAGACAACTTTTTACAAAATATTGTACAATATGTACAACAACCCAATCTTTGTTATATTAAACCGAGTAATACAATAGTTTAGGGCTCCCATACTAGGGATAATGGCCCTCAATTATCCACAAGTACAAGAATACAAGATACAATGACAATCTCGCTACAAGATCAGCATCTATGTCGTATCTCGTCCTGTTGGTCCTTTGCTTCTAATCTACTCTCTAGCTGCCCCTTAGTCCATCAAAGGACAACACATAGATACTTCAGGAGGGTTGCCACCTACCATCGCTGCAAGTCACTTATGCTTCAATGAACACAGGCTAATCCAATCTTCCCTTCTAGGTTGGCCAATACCTGAGCTCCAATCTACCAATCTAGCAGTCCACTAATCCATCAATGTACTGCATATTAGGCTCCACAACTTCACCCAAACTTCTGTTGTCAAACTCCCTTTATGACTTATTGTCAAGGGCTACTTTGGGCTTCCAACATGCTATCCTCCACCAGTGCAATGGCACCTAATCCAACAACCAATATTCACTGTGAAATCTGCGCCTAGTTGGGGTTTCTAGCCACCCAAGTCAACCCCAACACATGGATTCCACAAGCTGCAACAAATCTGATCCTCCTAGCAACAAACTCGACACAAAATAATCCACATACATGTACTTGAGAGCGAGTGCACTGTTGCAGTCCTGCAGTGTGGTTAGGGCATCAATGCAGACCCTAAGAGCCCTCTCAGATCACTACAATAGACCTCAAAATCAGTGTGGCTTCCCTTCCTTGTTTAGCTACCTCCCACGCTGCTTGTTCCCTTGCTTTTGCGCTTGGAAATATGCCTTAGGACCCTCCTAATATGCCCAGAACAGACCTGCGGTGCCTCTGTAATGACTTTAAGGCCTGTGGCCTACTGTGACAAGGATAAACCACCCTCAAACTAGCATCAAACAGCCCATAAATAACTTGGCTTTCCTTTTCTATACCTCTACCTTCTTCAACCCACAAAACAGAGTTCAAAATTTTCCTTTAACAACTTGGCCTTCTCCTTCTTGGACAGTGGCTACCACAGGTGATGATTCTCTATGAAATGTTGCTCTTGGATGTCTAAAATGATTCCATTCACCTTCTATTTACACACATAAGAAGGGCTCCACCAAATTCTTGAAGAGACATGTCTTTTGGACATTTCCACTTCAAGCCTACATGACTTGAATGCCCAAAAACTCATTGTCAACTTCAAAAATTCATATCTCATCAAGGACATCTCGGATTTTGATGATTCTCGATGCGTTGGATTCTCCTCACTATCCTCTATCATCTCCATCAATTACATGTCCAATATGCTCCATGGTTTTGGCCCAAACATTGATGGGTGCAAAACCCCAACCCTGGGTTCCAAGCCCACAAATGACTTTTGTGGTGCTTCACCCTCCAAACCCCGAACCCTAGGGTTTGGAGTACCTCCCAAGATACTCAAAAATCAACACAAAGAACATTGTCATAAAGGTTGAACACAACATCAATTCATCTCATATTGCTCTATTTAATGATCCAAGGATGAAGCTTCAAACAACGAAGGATGGAGCTGATTTTGGTATGAAAGAGGTGAGCATGACCTTAGCAAAGAAAGTTAATGATATGTTTGCTAATCAAAAGGATGCCATGAATAAGCTAGAAATTCTTGAGAAGGAAAGTAGGAATAGTTAACTTCCAAAGAATCAATTCAATGAAGATAAATCTTTTCCTAACAAAGTTGACAAAGGAAAACGTGTTGTGCAACAAAATGTTCCAAACACCGTTGCCCCCACCAACATGGTAGAACAAGGTGAATCTTCAAGTCAAGTTTTTGAGGAAGAACAAGATTCGCATCAAGAAAGTGAAGGTGAGGAAAAGGTTGAGCAATTAAATAATGTTGATCAAGACAGCCATTTAATATATTATTGGCGAACACATATATTCATCCACGATTGGACCAAGTCAAGCATCAAGAGGAGCCAAAAGTGGAGGTCCTAGCAACCAAAAACAATGTAAAGTTTAAGGGGATGAAATATTTGAAGAAAAATGACAAGCAACCCTAGGCGAGTTCAAAGGAAGCCCCTTCCCAAGAGAAGGCCCCTACCCAAAGGGAGCCAAAGCACAAATCCAAGGTCAAAGAGGTTGAGTTAGACATTGATGGTGGCAATGTTGTGGGAAAAATGACCATGCAAGTACCCATAAAGGAGATTGTGAAGCTTCTTGCTCAAAGAAGGCAAGTCAATAAAACCTTGGGGCTTGATGATGATGAAGATCCTCCTATTATGCTCCAAAATATTCATATGTTTAAAACTAATCTCGGGCATGAGTCGTTCTTGTTGGCATTAGCTATAAACAAGCTACTCCTCCACAATTTCATGTTAGACTTTGGAGTCACTACAAACATTATGCCATCCAAATTCATGAACCAATTACAATTAGAATTAGAAAGTATTAGACATTACAAAAATGTTTGTGGTTTTGACTCTAGGTCCATCCCTTTGTATGGGATCGTTAAAGATCTCAAGAGCTTGTAACAAAGATATATTCGTGTTAATGTAAGTTGTTGTGATTGATATTCCTGATGTGTGGGGTATGTTGCTATCTAGAAATTGGGGTGCGTCTAGAGGTGTCCAATTACAAATGGACCTATCATATGCTACCTGATTCGAGACGATCTTGTCAATCCAACATGAGCGGAGTCTTCAGTGTTTCAAAGTTGAAGTGGTCTTCAAATGATCATGGTTGATGAGGTCTTGAGCTTTATCAACTTCGCCAGTGTTCGTCGCCAGCATTTAGTGTCTGATATCTTCAACTTCGACAGTGATGCTTATGGTTCAGGTTGACAATGTTTGTCATCAGTTCCGCAGGGTTTGGTTATCATCTTATGGGTTTGTATGTCACATTGAGACAAGTGGTTGTAAAAGGGTTTTTAGAACAAAATGATGTAAAGTCTAAGTCCTACTTATAAAATCATTATACTAAAACCTACGCTACAAACCTAACACATTAAACTTCACCTAGAACCTAAACCATGCATTAAAAATGCATTAAACCTATGCCTACAACCTATTCGGCCATGGAAATACATTGAAAACCTATGTAAAAACATTACAAATCAAATGTTTGAACCCACAGGTCCCTAACCGCATTGGAACCGCGACAATAACCATGATCATGTGAGCGGATACAAGGGTTAACCGTTGGGGTTGGGGTTGGCATCGAAGCCTGACCGCGTGGAGGTTGTATCTAGCCGTGTACTTGTGAGCAGTGTGGAGATAGCAGTTACGGTGGCAGGTTGTTGGAGGTTTCATTAACCGCCACGTCGAAACAACGGAGTGTGAACACACGGCAGAAGACCACGTAGTCAGCGAGCTAGTCACCGAAACTGTCGGAGCCCTAACCGCAAGGGTTAACTCGCCTGTACACATGCGCTGTCAGCGCTCCTCCGCCCGATTAGCTAGCTTCTAATGGTTTTCAGGTTATTCTAAGGTTGAAAGTGGGTTTTGTTCGGATTTTTGCTATTTTAATTACACCTAAGGTGCTGAATGTCACTATGTGACATAAAGATCTTTCAAAAAACCCTAAACCAACCCTAATTTGAGCTTATTCACTCCTAAACTCAGCCTGAGGAGTTAGAGTGCATCTAGAGGGCTATAAAGCCAGTATTTTTCTCATTGAGAAGGGATGAGTGGTTTTAGAGTTTTGTATGTAGATTCTGGAGGACATAGGCTGTTTTGTTTTTAGTGTAACAGGAGCATCCGGAGTCGGAATTGGGAACAGTGACAGGCATTGGAAAGCTAATTCAAAGAGCTTTCTTGTGACAGTGACCAGAAGTACCAGCGTGCACAATCAGTCTGGATTTGTTGTGTAATCGAAATCCTCAGATTCAATCCTAATAAAGCGGACACACATCTTGAAAACGGACCCAGAGATATAGTCCATCAAGGACGAACTCCGTAATCAATATTTATTTCTGGTATCACTATGTTTTTGTTGCTTATTACTTCTATTTGCATATTTCTTATGTTTCGATTCTGTTGTAAAGTCATTCCTTCATTTAGTTTTCACGGTTAAAGCACCTTAAGTTAACATTCAGTTCACTGTTGGCATTAATCAATTCTACTTCAGTTTAATGTATGATCATTTCAAATCATATAATTTGGTATCAGAGCAGGTTGCATTTGTAGAATTTTCTAGTGAATATTAACCAGTTCAAAGTCGCAACGTGGAGAAGGAACACTCGAGGAGATTGATCTAGAGATTGGAAAGCGAAGAGTCGCTCATGAGTCGATCATGACAGGACCTGATGCAGGTGAAACTCCTGAAACTAAGATGAGCGAGGAACAGTTTCAGCGAACATTTTTTAGTATGCAGCAGATGTTGGGAGAACTTTACGAAGATAATAAGGCGAGAGATGCAGCTTCTTCTTCAATGACATTGAAGAAGGACAAGGGTAAAGGCAAGGCTGATAAACCTCCTTCTCCTCCATCATCTCCATCATCATCATCTTCTTCTTCTCCCAGTTCAGAATCTGAAACAGAAAATAAACCTAAGAAAACATCTCTTTTAAAACTTGATGTAAAATTTGAGTTACCTATTTATGATGGCGAAATGAATCTTGAAAAGTTAGATAACTGGATTAAGTAGTTAGAAGTGTATTGTCGTATTCAGAACATTTCTGACGATAAAACGAAAATTCAGTTAGCTACACTTAAAATGGGGGGGAACAACTTTAATATGGTGGGAAAGTAAAACTCAAATAGATGTATAGCAGAAAGGTAAAGTCATCTCCACATGGTCTAAGTTTTTAAAAGCTCTTAGGAAACAATTCTATCCTTTATGATACATGCAGCAAGCTGTTATTGATTGGCAGCACTTGAGGCAAGGTAAAGGGCGGAGTGTTCAGGATTTTACTTGGGAGTTCAGAAAGAAAGCATTGGTGCTTGGTATCTCATTGGATACACGTGAAACTTTATTAAAATACATCAGCAGTTTACATTCATATTTGCAGCATACATTATTGATGTTTAATCCTGATGACTTTGATGAAGTGTGTGTTCAAGCCATACATATTGAATCAGGTGGTAGACCATTCAAGTTTTCACCGCAATCATCCAAAGAGTTGGAAATCAAGGATTCCAATGATAGCGAGAGAAAGAACAATTCGAAGGGAAAGGAATCAACGACAACTCAGAAGGAAAGACCTACTTGTTCTCATTTCCAGAGAGTCGGTAATGATGAATCTAGGTGTTGGAAACTTCATCTCGAACTTAAGCCAAAGAAGTTCCTTAAGGAGAAGGATGAAATGAAAGCAAATGCAGCAATCCAAAAAGATCTAGGCTCCGATTCAGGTGATGAAAGGAGGATAACTGCCATAGTTTCGATAGGTAAAACTTCTAACACTGGTCCAAGTTCTAATACTACTGCATCTTCATCAAACATAAATCCTTCAAATGAGGATAAAAGAGTTGAACTATTTCACATAAAGATAACTTCTAAGCACACAAAGATAGATACAATGTTTGACAGTGGATCACAAACAAATTTAATATATGAATATTTAGTTAAGGACTTGGGTTTGGAGATTCGGAATCATCCAAGACCATACCCATTAGGTTGGTTGAATAAATCAACTCAGATAAAGTCACAAAGCAGTGTCGGTTAAAATTTGCCATTATAGCTAATTACATTGATGAAGTGGAATTAGATGTGGTTCCATTAGACATATGTGGAGTTGTCTTAGGAAGTCCTTATCTTTATGATTGTGTTTTATAGGAGAGAGCACAAATATCACCTTAAGAAAGATGGGGTTGAATTTATTGTCAAGGCACATAAAAGTAAAACTCACTTGAATTTAGTTGTTACTAATTAGATGAAGTGATTAATAACTTCAAATAAGAGATTTGTACTCATGTGCGTAAAGGAACAACATAAGAATTGACATGATGTTTGTTCAGGTTGTGAGTCTCAATTTAAAGATAGTTTGGTCAAGAAGGTAGAAACTTTTTCAGTTCTATTTAAAGAACCCAAACATCTTACTCACAAGCAAGAAATACAACATGAGTTACAGTTGATGTCCAAAGGTCGTCTTCCTAATGTCAGAATGTATCATTTCAAACCAAGTTTGGGAGTTATAAGTTACAGGGATGCAGGTCAGTATTGGAGAAAGTCAATGTTACATTTCTCTTGTATTGTATCACCATTTCATGTTTCAAACAGTTTTGAAGCCTCTTTTCAAGTGGAGAGGAAGCCTATTTGTTTTCATATCAAAACCTTTTCTAAAGCAATGTCAAAGTATCCAGTACATCTAAGGGAAACTTATGCATTAAGGGAAAGTGTTAATCAATGGAGACATCATTTAATGAGTGAGGAAACTGTGATTCAAACAAATCAACAACCACTTCAATACTTTCAAAGTCAATCTAAGTTGCAACAATTTTCACATTACAGTTTGATGGGTTTATTGCAGCAAGTTCACTTAGTAATCAGGAATCAAGAAAGTACATCAAGTCAAGTAGCTAATATGATGTCAAAAATGTCTTCGAATGTTTCTGTTATTCCACAAAAAAGATTGTTAGTACATGTCAAAAGTATTAAACAATATCCAGTAGAGAATGTTTTCAAAGATGTTTATGAATCACTAATTCATGGTACTTCATGGAAAGAAGTCAAATGCCATGTTCATAACAGGTTGTTTAACCATCTTCGCAAGTTATGCATACTACAAATGGATGGAACAGTTCACAGATTCAAAATGTGCCATGATTAGCATCATCAGGGTCATCACTTTCAAGTTGTTGATCGAATGTATTGGTACATCATCAAGACAAGGTGGAGAGTGAGGGAGCTCTACCCTCACCTGCTATGTGTCTAGTCAAACTTTTGTGGTCCAAAAGCTTTCAAGTGGAGAGGATTGATCTAAGAGGATCTTCTCAGTCCAGCATGAGCGGAAGTCTTCAGTGGTTCAAAGCCGAAGTGGTCTACAAATGATGATGGTCGATGAGGTCTTGAGCTTTATCAACTTCGCCAGTATTCGTCGTCAACATTTAGTGTGCGGTATCTTCAACTTTGACAATCATGTTTATGGTTCAGGCCAACAGTGTTTGTCATCAGTTCCGTCGGGGTTTGGTTATCATCTTATGGGTTCGTATGTCACATTGTGAGAAGTGGTTGTAAAAGGGTTTTTCGAACAAAATGATGTAAAGTCTAAATCCTACCTATAAAATCATTATACTAAAACCTATGCTACAAACCTAACACATTAAACTTCACCTAGAACCTAAACCATGCATTAAAAATGCATTAAACCTAAGTCTACAAACTATTCAGCCATGAAAATACATTGCAAACCTATGTAAAAACATTACAAATCAAATGTTTGAACCCACAAGTCCCTAACCGCATCGAAACCGCGACAGTAACCATGATCATGTGATCAGATACAACGGTTAACCGTTGGGGTTAACGTCGGAGCCTGACCGGGTGGAGGTTGTATCTAGTTGTGTACATGTGAGCGGTGTGGAGATAGTAGTTACAGTGGCAGGCTGTTGGAGGTTACGTTAACCGCAATGACGGAACCACGGGCGTGTGAACACCCGGTAGAAGACCGCGCAGTCAACGGGGTAGTCACCAGAACTGTCAGAGCCATAACCGCGGGGGTTAACTTCCCTGTACACATGCACTGTCAACGCTCCTCCACCCAGTTAGCTAGCTGCTAACGGTTTTTTATTATTATAAGGTTGAAAGTGGGTTTTGTTCGGATTTTTGATATTTACATTACACCTAAGGTGTTGAATGTCACTATGTGACATAAAGATCTTTCAACAAACCCTAAACCAACCCTAATTTGAGTTTATTCACTCCTAAACTCAGCCTGAGGAGTTATAGTGCATCTAGAGGGCTATAAAGCTTTTCTCATTGAGAAGGGATGAGTGGTTTTAGAGTTTAGTATGCAGATTCTGGAGGATAGAGGCTATTTTGTTTTCAATGCAATAGAAGCATCTGGAGTCAGAATTGGGAACCATGACAGGCGTTGGAAAGCTAATTCAGAGAGCTTTCTTGTGACAGTGACCAGAAGTACCTGCGTGCACAATCACTCAAGTTAATTTGTTGTGTAATCGACCTCCTAGGATTCAATCCTAATAAAGCATATGCCCATCTTGAAAGCAGACACGGAGACGTAGTCATTAGGGACGAACTTCGTAATCAATATTTTTGTCTAGTATCGCTGTGTTTTTGTTGCTTATTACTTCTATTTGCATATTTCTTATGTTTCGATTCCGTAGTAAAGTCATTCCTTCATTCAGTTCTCACGGTTAAAGCACCTTAAGTTAACATTCAGTTCACTGTTGGCGTTAATCAATTCTACTTCAGTTTAATGTATCATCATTTCAAATCACTACCATTCCCCAACCTGATGGAACCCCGTTCATCCTATATAGGGAGCCCCAACTCCCCATCCATGTTGAGGACTTGGATCCTTTTCCCTATCCCAACCAACAACCAAAGACGAGACACCTAGGAAACCCATCTAAGCCCATTGATCTGCCCCCTCCCAAAGAGATATGTCTCATGAATAAGCCCTCATGAGTCCTTAAAGCCACGGAAACCAAAGAAGCCATGGGTCCGTAAAACTAAGAAGGAGCCCCAAATTGAAGAAATGATTTTGGTGAGTAACCACCTTATTTTGATCAAAATCCACGAGAAGTTTGGTATTGGATATTACTACATGGCTTATTTACATGTGAACTTTGGCCATCACTGGTCAAGGCTAGCCTTATCACCTCTTTCCCGAATACATGAAATTACATATTGTACATACTAGTATAGGATGCATTGCATATCATTTTGCATAGCTACTGTCATCATATTATGTTCTCATGCTAGAGTAGGTTGCATGATAGATTAATCTTGCATCTTAGAATAGATTTATTTTCTTGTATGGATTTATTATTTGATGAAAAGCATGGGTGATACAAGTACGCCCAATGCACATGCTTACAATAGTTGTTTGGTGATGTGCACGATACAGATTTGCATCCCAGGAAATTGCTAGAGTGTTCATGAACTCCCCATTCCAGTACATGGATCGTGCACTCTACAGCGAGCTCATGTCTCAGTTGGAGCTAGATGTTAACCATCAAAAGTGGGGACCCCTAGGAGAATTTTTCTCCTAATCATCTTTTTCCAGCCAACAACCCCTGACAGCAACTTTGTAGCCGATGTGATGTGCCACTTTATCTCTGCCACCTGCATCAGTGGTATGTTTCATCGCCCATTTGTCAAGAGCACATGTTAGAAGGTGGGCAATCTGACCCAAAAGGTATGTTTTTCTTTGTGCAATCAAGTGCTTATGCTTGTTTTTTCATTTAGGCATCTTAGGCAAGGATTATTGGTTGACTTGGAAAAAGGAAAGGCTTTGACCATGGTTTTGTTCCTTCGCTTTAAATAGGGAGTTAATCTTCAATCCTAGTCCCATGGGATATCCCCTATTGGCTGATGGCTTTAGGAAGGACACTACTTGGGAAACCCTAATTTTAGTAGTGTGGTCCCATTTTCTTATTCTATATTTTTCACTCCCCTTCGCACATTACAAGCCCTACACCACCATTTCCCTTCTCAGGGTCCACATTATCACTGGGCCCACAGGGCACTAGCACACCCCCTCCCCTTGTTCACATATCTGGTTTGAGCTTGGAAACGTTGCCCCGGATGTTGATGCAGCGAAAAGAAAGTTAAAAGCATATCATCGCCACAAGCAAGAAACAAAAGAAAAAGAAAATCATAAAATGCAAAAGATGGTCGGGACTTTTCTAATAGCACATGTGCAAAATCCAAGCATGACCTGTTACTTTATGGTAGCATCAGACAAGTGTTCTACTCTCAAATGATGTCAAGAGACTAAGGAACACTAGATCTCCAAAACTCAGATAAGGTTTCGCGAGATAAGTTCGAGAAACACCTTAATTAAATTAATTTGCCATAATTAAAATATTTCCTAAGTCTAACTTAGGAAAAGTGTTAAATTAAAGTTAATTAATTAAAGATGTTTGAGATTGCTCTATAGACTTCTACGATGAAGTCTAATTGATCTTACTTGTCGATGGAGATTAAATCGTGGTCGTTGAGACTCCAACAAGAGATTATAAGAGCAAGAGAGGTTATAAAAGCACGTCGAAGGGCTTGGAGATAGCATCAGTGTGATCAGTGGTGAGAGGCAAATCAAGCTGCCCAATTTGCAGTCTTCAGCAAGGGTGCAGTTTGAGCCAGAGCGAGAGCATCAGAGAGAGGAAGCAACAAATAATTTGGGAGTAGGATTCTGGAGAGACTCCCAATATTTTTCCAGTGCCAGAGTGGCAGGAAAAGGGAGGCCGAAGATATCTACAGAGTAGGTCATTCAAGCAGTGCAAATAACCAAAAATCCTAGTGCAACTTACCAGAAGAGGGTTGATTCAGTTGTCGGAGGTCGGATCAAATTCTAAGAGGCAAATCAAGTCACTTCTAGAGGCATAGGGAGGCTAGACGACCTAGTTGGAGGCAAGTCCATGGTTGTGCATGCTTCTCAGAGGTTGTAGTGTGTGTTCCAGATAGCAATTCGAGTTGTCAGTGTGGGGTGCGAGCAGGTCAAAGGAGGCCAAGTTGATTTGTAGAGGAGATATGGGATCTCCAGTATATTTTTCTAGTTTATTCCTGGAGGATAGCCAATTGTAATTCTCAAATAGCTGCATAATAAAATAAACCCTCATTTGCTGCATTGGTTCAAGGTTTTTCCGGGGCCTTTTAGTCCAAAAATATTGGTGTCATTTTCATTATGTGTGCATCTATTTCTCAGTTCCCATTTTATTCTGCGGTGTTTTATTGTGAAGAATGCATCAGCGATTAATTCATTATTTGTCATAAACAAATAAACTGTTGATTAGTTAGAAGAATAAACCAATTGGTGCGTTCGTGGAAATTTCACAAGGTATCAAAGCATTGTTTATCAGAGGCTCAAAAGTGAAGGAAGAAGTTTGTGTAGTTTCAGAGGGAGATTTGAAGCACCAGTTTCCAGATCTGCACATGCTAGCTAGGCAATGTGAATTGGTGGGGGAGGAAAATCGATTTCTAGTTCAGCGTGAAGGAAAAAGCTCACTTTGTCCCAGAAGCATTAGCAGCAGGCAATGGATTTGCTGAGAAGTATTTCGATGAGTAAAGCAATCAATTCGCGAAGTAGATATGGGCGTAGAGATTTGTATCGAGGGTTTGTAGTTACAAATTTGCGTAGGGAAAGAAGAGAAAAGCACACGACTAATTATACCCAGGTCTTCTCCAATAAAGTTCTCAGAGTTTTTCAATATGACCACAGAGAGATTCAACATTCAGGAGGCTACAAAATTGTATTCCAAATTGGAAGATGAATTCGCTCAAATAACTTGCCTCTCTAGCTCAACTTCACATGGTGTCTAGTATATAGACAATGGAAGGCCAACACTTATGACAATAGTTAGAGACTACTTCTCCAGCTATAAAGAGGAGAAGATGGAATTCTAGATCTAGATGGGAAACAAGAGTAAAAGTAATCCAGTCGAGAGAGGTACCAACGAGATTCAGAGGGAGTCAGGAGCAAGCAACAGTGTTATAGATGTGCTACATGTGCTCGGCTTAGGGATGAACCTAATTCCAGTGACAAGACTATAAGAAAAGGGATAAGATGTCTACTTCATAGGGAAGAAGGTGTTCATCAAACACCAGGACTGGAAGAAGGTGAAGTAGATTGGATTTTGTAGCAACAGGTTGTACAAGTTGTAGCTTGACACTCCAAAGGCACTAGTTAACAGCCACAATAGTGATTGCAGTAGTAGTGGGAGAGACATGACTGAATTATGGCATATGAGAATGGGATATTTACACCATGGAGCACTTAGGATGCTCAGGGAGAGCGACACATGTTTCAGAATTGAGCACAGAACACGATGATGTGTGTAGGGGGTGTGTACTTGGGAAATATGCTAAGGCAGCATTCCTAAGAAGTGACAATAGATCAAATGGTGTGTTTCAACTTATACACTCAGATATTTGTGGCCCTATGTCCACCAAATCTCTCAGAGGGTACAATTACTTCGTCACCTTCATAGATGACTACTCCAGGAAGACCTAGATCTACTTCTTGAAGACCAAGGATGAGTTCTTCGGTCGTTTTCAAGAGTTTAAATCTCTAGTGGAAAATGCGACAGGGAATAGGATCAAGGTGCTTCGCATGGATTATGGAGGAGAGTACACAAACAGTGACTTCACGAGCTTCTGTGTGAAAGAGTGCATCAGGAGGGATGTTGGAATTTCTAAGTCTAACCCGTTAGAAACCCTTCATGTACTTTCTAATTTATTCCTACCTACTTGTTCTGTTAATTAACAAGTTATTTACCATGTAAATACCGGAAATAAATACAAGTACATGCTCAACACATTACAGCTCATCGACTGAAGGAAACAGAAACAAGCACACAAGTGACATCGTTGTTTTTGGACTAATGTCCCCGGAAAAACCCAATGCGGGAAAATCGATGCAGCTATCTAAGGGTTTGATTTATTAAGTCGTTTTAGAATACAATCTGAGTGCCAAATCCGTCTCACCCAACAGAGAAAAATCTCGGCAGTAGTACCTCTCTACTCGGAAGCAGATATTCCGACTGAAACCCCGGATAAACACTCCGGCAGCTCCACAGCTCCAATCTGCCCCACGAAACCCCAGCGTCAACCTCTAGGGACTGTGTCAGCCTCTCTCTGGCCTAGCGTTAGCCCAGATTCACTTTGGCTTGGCCTGCATCAGCCTCTGGAGGCACTGCGTCAATCCTCTAGCCCTCCACATCACCCACACTGGCCCTCTGAGGCACTGCGCAGCTCTTGGCTGCCTCTGCGTGAACCCTTGGCTGCTTCTGTGTCCCTCTCTCCGGCTACTGCAATGATCCTTCCGGTGCTATCTCTGCCTCTCTGCTTTTGTATTCACTACCCCTCAGCTGCAACTCTAATCACTCTCTAAACTTTCTCAGCAAACCCAGCCCCAAATCTTGATCTCTTGGTGTGTTCTCCAAGTGACCGTCAAGCCTCCTCTTATACTTTTCTCGTTGACAAATCAACGGTCGAGATTAAGTCCCTAATCAATGGCTAAGATTAGATCTGGCTTGATCCATGACTTTTGGACCATT
>APFE030108556.1:50974-61976 GCA_000404065.3 Pinus taeda
ATATTATTAAAATAATTCTTTTTAATTCAAAATTAGTTTCAAGATTTTTGTTTTTTTTAGCATTAATGGTCAGGAACCCAATTTTAAAATGTTGCAATTATAATCCCAACTAAAGGAAAAAATAATTTGTTACTAATATCATCATTTTTCACTCATGGCCTTGACTATAATATTTCATTGCTACAATAAAGGTTATGGTTTCAATAAAATTGCAATTTTAACCTTTGAGAGAAATTAGTTGTACCATTAGTAGCACCACCTTGTTTATTAGGGGTTTGATTTTAAAATTTTAGTTGCAATACTACTAGTGGTCAATGTTACAATTTTTAAAAAGTTGCAAGTTTGAAAATAAAGGGAATTATTAGTAGCATAACTTTTCGATTCAAATGTTGATTTAAAAGTTTGGTTGTAAAGATACAAATTTTTGAGGTTTATTTTAAAATTTGGTGTTGGTTATTAAAATAATGGTTTTATAGAAGTTGTAATTTCAGCCTCTAAAGCAATAAGTTTATAGTCATAACATCACTTCTCAATCTGGGAGTTGATTTTAAGGTTTTTGTTAATAACATTACGACGTTCTAAAAGCATGGTTGCAAAATGTTGTAATTTAACCTCAAAAATAAAAGTTCTCCTAATAGTATTACTTTTCGATTTGGGCATTGGTTTTCGTGTTTTTGACACAAATCTGTGGGCTTTTATAGTTAGATTTCTTGCGTGAAGGTCACTTTGATTTTCAAGTAAGTATTTTTTTCTTAATTTTCGCAACATAATATGTAGCCATATGTTCACATATCTTACTATGAATCAATCCAAGAGGTTAAGTGGCTCACTTCATTTTGTTTAAAATTAACCCAAAATGATGTTTTATTATTACACATATCAATTTATAAAAAGTCATTAGCTATATGTAATTTACTCAAACATTACAAAAGTACATACTTGATCCAAACTTATGCAGGAATGCAACAAAAAATAAATATAAACATAAACAAAGAGATGCAGTAGGAATAAAGTTTTTTCTAGCTTGCTCTTGATAGATGGATCTTTCGAGTAGGGAAGGATTAGCCCATAGACCAGGGACAATATTATTATGGGAGGGGCAAAACCTATGAGAGGATCCAAGGGAAGGGCCTATCACCTTTTTCCCTTACCCTTTAATAGAACCCTCTGAGAATGGAAAGAAACTAGCTCGGGTGAAGGTAGCTTATCTCTGAGAAGAGATGTGGCAGCGACATGTGTCTGAACTATGTTACAATGAGGCTCAAGGGCCTTTTCATTATTGAAAAACAAAGGAAAACCCTAAACAACCAAAACCCAATTCCCAAAAGATGGAATACCAAGTGTTTGTGGGCCCTGTTGGGGTTATTGGCAACCAACTTCCCAGGGTCATAACTTGGTCATATGATCTCTGTTTGGTCCATACAATAGCTCGTTGGAAATATCTTTCTAAGTACTATAAGATTTATTTTATGCCATTACCTATGGTTATGCACTTATTATGGACCTAAAAAAAACACTATTTAAGGGGTCAAAACAACTCAAGAAGTTCGATACCCGAAAAACTGTTAAAAATAGTAAATGTTGCTATAATCAAGGAAACTAATGAAACCAATTGGAGGTCTAGGTGGAATAGATGGGTGACCACCAATATCCACCTAGATCAATCCACCCACCCCCCTAGGAAGCAATGATCCCCATTACATGCAGAGCCTCCATGAGGTGAGGAAAGTTTTGTTGAACCTGGTCCTTGGTGAACCACTTGCCTTGGTGAAGAAGTTGGCATGCTTTGACAATTCGATATAGTTGGATCCTCTGCTGGAAAGTGTTATTGATCTATGTGCCCATGATCCTGTCAATTGTGGCATGTTCGATGCAGCTCAGCTTGAGCTCCGTTGGTGTCAGCTGCTCAGCAACGTTGAATGTGTCCAATAATGGGGGGAAGTATGGTCGCAGTCGTTCAACATTAAATATTCGGTGTAGGCCAAGCAACAATGGAATACTCATTTTGAAGGCATTGTCCACTATAACCTTAGTGTGGTGTACTGCTCATATCAGAGTGGGTGAAGCTTGCAGCGGTGCCTAGTGAGGCACTCCTTTTGCAAATGTAGCTAAAATTTGTCGCCCACCTGGAACTTGTGTGGCACCTGATTTGATCATGACACTACTTGTACTTAGCATTGGCTTTGTACAATATGTGATGGACCTATTGGCAGATGTGCTGAATGTTCTCAATGAAGATGTTAGCCCTGTCAGCGTCTGATCAGGTGCTTAGAATTATGCTCAAAGATAAAAGTGTCAGAATCTTCTCAAACTTAGCTTTAGATTGAAGATTTCATCATTCTGAATCCAACGGTGTGAACGACACTCAAATCCGAGTTCGTATGCAGAAGTTAGAGCAAGTCAAATTTCATGTTTAACTTGCCTACATGGCAGGATTGGGATGATGTGGCAAGTCTTCAATGAATAAGGAGGCACTAAGTGGCAACCCACCATTGGCCCTTGCAAATCAGATATTATAGCAGTAATTATTTAAGTGTTACAAACTGGCCCCTAGCAGGATCAGGGTTGCAATGCAATGAGGTAATCATAAATCACAGTCGCAATCGATGAAGGGGAGAACAAAACAACTTATCAGCCCCGACCCTGGTAAGGTTTTAAGTTGCAATGCGATGTGATCGAATATCACAATCGCAGGAAATAAGTGGCAACATGAATTGGCCTTGACGCGGTTGAGTTTCAAATGCGATAAATCCAGACGCGATAATTTTTCTGTTACAGTTTAATACACCATCGTGTTGAATTTTCTAAGTCTAACAGTTAGAAACCCTCCATGTACTCTCTAATTTATTCCTTCTTACTTGTTCTGATTAATTAACAAGTTATTTACCATGTAAATACTGAAAATAAACACAAGTACATGCTCAACACATTACAGATCATCAACTGAAAGAAATAGAAACAAGCACACAAATGACACCGTTATTTTTGGACTAATGTCCCCGGAAAAACCCAATGCGGGAAAACCAGTGCAATGATCTGAGGGTTTGATTTTTTAAGTAGTTTCAGAATACAATCTAGGTGCCAAATCTAGCTCACCCAACAGAGAAAATCTCGTCAGTAGTACCTCTCCTTCAGAGACAGATGCTTCGGCTGAGACCCCAAATAAACACTCTGGCAACTCCTCATCTCCAATCTGGCCCACAAAAAATCCCAGTGTCAGCCTCTTCTGCCCTTTGTGTTAGCTTTCCTGGCAATTCTGGCTTCCGTCCTCTACGTCAGTTTTCCTGGCAGTTTTAGAAATTCCCGGAAGTTCCAGCTGTTCCCGACAGTTTTGGCTTTTTCCCTTTGTATCGGCTTTCCTGGCAGTGCCTGTTGTTCCCGACAATTTCGGCTTTTTCCCTCTGTGTCAACTTTCCTGGTTGTTCCAGCAGTTCCGGCTATTCCCAGTAGTTTCAGCTGTTCCCGACAGTTCCGACTGTTCCCGACAGTTCTGATTTCTTCCCTCGGCGTCAACTTTCCTGGCTATTCTACCAGTTCCGGCTGTTCTTGACAGTTCCGACTTCTGTCCTCTCTGTCAGCTTTCTTGGCTATTTCGGCAGTTCCCAATAGAACTGGCTATTTCCCACAGTTCCGGCTTCTGCCCTCTACGTCAGCTTTCCCAACTGTTCCAGCAATTCCCCATAATTATGGCTTCTACCCTTTGTGTCATCTTTCTCGGCTGTTGCACTGATCCTCCCAGCACTATCTCTGCCTCTCTGCTTCTGTATTCACTGCCAACTCCAGATTACTCTCTCAACTTTCTCAACAAACCCAACCCCAGAAAGTCGAAATATTGATCTCTTGGTGTGTTCTCCAAGTGATCCTCAAGCCTCCTCTTATACTTTTCTCATTGTCAAATCAATGGCGAAGATTAAGTCCCTAATCAATGGCTAAGATTAGATTTGGCTTGATCCATGACTTTTGGACCATTCTAACACAATTTTATATTAATTCACATTAATATTTTAATTTCCCTAAGTTTAGACTTAGGGACTCCATCAAAAATATTAATTATTTTAATATCTCCCAAATTGTTTAGAATCTGCCCAAACCCTTTCTAGGTATTGGAGATCTCATGTGCCTTAACCTCTCCACCAATTTTCGTGGCTAGAGCATATCCGATGCTACCCCAAATCAACACTCCCTCTTAGCGAGGACTGTACTCTAGCAATACTCCTCACTGAGTATCACCTTGATCATCCGGCATCAGTCCCTGTGCTGATGTTAGGCTTGTTGCCCATCATCTGCACTGCTGCATCCTGTACTGATACCCATGGCCCTGCCACTGCCACTGTTGCATCCATACTGCAACTCCCTCTGCATCTGTGCTGCTGCCCATGGCCCTGCCAGTGCCACTGCTGCATCTGCACTGCAACCCCTCTCATCATGTTGCATCGTGCTGCCCATAGCACTACCATAGCTAACTGTTGCACTACAACTCAGTTATTGAGAAATAAGTATCTAATCTCCCAACTCTGACATCTCCATCTAGCTAGAAACACTCCTGATGGTGAAGCTCCCTCTGTCATTGACAAGTGCTCCCTCTCTGACCTTCGTGCTGCTGCAACAACTATGTGCATATCACACTGTTACACACCTCTCTGTGCCATCTTGCACCGGTGCAACACTCTTGTGCTTCTCGCACTACTACATCACGCTGTCCTGGGAATCCTGCACTGTAGATCCCTCTGTCGCTCCATCCACATCCATCTCTACTGACATCCGCCAGTACTGATACTCCTCTTCGGGGCTCTCGTAGAAAGGTCTAATCCAAGAGGCTGGGTACCTCGAGAATCCTGCCCCTCATCACCTGTAGTCCGTCAGCTCGATGTCTCCCCACTTCCTCTCAAGTGGTGTGTGTGCACTCATGGCACAGTCATTGTCTGTCTCCACTTCCTTCTTTGCCCTTGCTAGCGCATCCTTGGTCTCAGAAGCCTCTCCCTTTCTCTTCTTCCTTGGACACTGGGTCACATAATGACCCAGCTCCTACAGTGGAAGCATTTGACCTTGGAGAGGTCCTTCTTCTTTCGTTTCTCCTGCTTTCCCTCAGATGCTAGGGTAGCATCCACCTCCTCCTCCTTGACTCTGATCCCCTTGTCGTTGCTTCCCACCTTGTTTAGCCTTCTGATCTCTTATTGTCGAAGAGTAGCCCTACCCAGTATGCTCTGGACAAACACCGCCCAGTCTTCTGAGACTGCATTCAGGGTTGTTCTCACCATCAATTGTTGATCCGGTGTGGCCCCTATGGAAGTCAATCGATCCAGGATCTCCTTCAATCGACTGAGGAAGGGGTCGATCTGTTCTCCCTTCTGCGTCTGGTATGATCGCAGTTGATTTTCTAGTAACATCCTTCTCTGCACAAAAGCATGCTAGTATAATTTCTTTAGGGCCTCCCACATCTCATTTGTTGTTTTCTTTTCGGCAATATGTGGTACTACATGGTCCTTGACCCCGTCAAGAATGATGCTCTTGGCCCTCGCCATTGCTTCCTCATACTTGTTGTTATCAGCTGGGTCAACTTGGATAGCTATCGTCCTCAAGGCGAAGTGCTTGACACGATTCCTGTGTAGAACGGATAGGATTCTAGCCTCGCAGACTATGAAGTTTGAGGCTCCGTCCAGTCTGTCCTGGTCTCTTATCCCATTCACTGTCATCTCGCTGCTCCTCTACTTCCCTTCCGGAAGTTCTCGATGTGACTCCCTCTAAGCCTCAATTTCTCCCCTGAAACCCCTTTGTCAATGTCAAGATGGCCCCCTTCCGATCCTTAGTGCAGTTGCAACACTGATCCGGATTTCTTGGCTAGAAATCCTCAGTAGCAACTCCCTCTTCCTTGGCCTTGCCCTGTTAGGTACCGTTCTAACTACAATACCCGACCAGCTCCACTTTGCAACTTACCCACAGCCTCCTAAACCCCAGCAAACTAAAGGTTAGAGCTCTTAGGCTGTGCGCAATCCTGGCACTGGCAAATCAACTTCCTCAGCCAACTGTGTCAGCCCTCTTGGCCTTTGTGTGAGCCTCTCTTTGCGTCCCTGAGCCTCTTTCTAGCTCAATCTTGATGATGCAGGCAGTGTGTCATCCCTTCCTTGCTACTACTCTGCTAGGAACAACTTCTGTCACTCAGGACAGCTGATTTCTGCTGTTGTTGCTCTGCTCGGCTGATGTCCTCAGTTCTCCTGTGATCTGCAACCTCCCTCTAATACCATGTTGGAATTTCTACGTCTACCCCGTTAGAAACTCTTCATGTACTTTCTGATTTATTCCTACCTACTTATTATGTTAATTAACAAGTTATTTACCATGTAAGTACTGGAAATAAATACAAGTACATGCTCAACACATTACAGATCATCAACTGAAGGAAACAAAAACAAGCACACAAGTGACACCGTTGTTTTTGGACTAATGTCCCTGGAAAAATCCAATACGGGAACACCGGTGCAGCTATCTGAGGGTTTGATTTATTAAGCAGTTTCAAAATACAATCTAGGTA
Organism: Pinus taeda; assembly: GCA_000404065.3. Taxonomy (NCBI): domain Eukaryota; kingdom Viridiplantae; phylum Streptophyta; class Pinopsida; order Pinales; family Pinaceae; genus Pinus; species Pinus taeda. The sequence continues at coordinate 57,504 of APFE030108556.1, forward strand.
CCAAATCCAGCTCACCCAACAAAGAAAAATCTCAATAGTAGTACCTCTCTACTAGGAAGCAGATATTTCGGCTGAAACCCCAGATAAACACTCTGACAGCTCCACAGCTCCAATCTGCCCCACGAAACCCCAGCGTCAGCCTCTAGGGACTGCATCAACCTCTCACTAGCCCAGCATTAGCCCAACTTCACTCTAGCCTAGCCTGCATCAGCCTCTGGAGGCACTGCGTCAGTCCTCTGGCCCTCTATGTCACCCACGCTTGCCCTCTTAAGCACTGTGTAGCTCTTGGCTGCCTATGTGTGAGCCCTGGTTGGCTCTGCGTGAACCCTTGTCTGCTTCTGCGTCCCTCTCCAACTACTGCGCTGATCCTCCCGGCGCTATCTCTGCCTCTCTGCTTCTATATTCACTACCCCTTAGCTACAACTCTAATCACTCTCTTAACTTTCTTAGCAAACCCAGCCCCAGAAAATCGAAATCTTGATCTCTTGATGTGTTCTCCAAGTGACCCTCAAGCCTCCTCTTATACTTTTCTCGATGACAAATCAACGACCGAGATTAAGTCCCTAATCAACGACTAAGATTAGATTTGGCTTGATCCATGAATTTTGGACCATTCTAACGCAATTTTATATTAATTCACATCAGGCTTGATCCATGACTTTTGGACCATTCTAACACAATTTTATATTAATTCACATTAATATTTTATTTTCCCTAAGTTTAGACTTAGGGACTCCATTAAAAATATTAATTATTTTAATATCTCACAAACTGTTTAGAATCTGTCCAAACCTTTCTGGTATTGGAGATCTCATGTGCTTTAGCCTCTCCACCAATTTTCGTGGCTAGAGCACATCCGATGCTACCCCAAATCAACAAGGGAGTTAACGACTCCATGCAATCCACTGCAGAATGGAGTAGCGGAGCGAAAAAAAAATTCTATAGTTGGGGCAGAAAAAGCTATGTTATATGACCAGGACATGCCAAAATTTCTATGGGCATAGGCATGTAACACAGTGGTGTATATATAGAACAGGGTTCCTCACAAGGCGTTGAGGAAGATAACACAAAAATAGGTTTTCTCAAGGAAGAATCTAGAGGTCAATCACTTCATAATCTTTCGCAATGTAGCTTACTGCCATGTACCAAATGAAAAACGAACTAAGATAGATCAAACTGTAGAGAAGGGGCTCTTTGTTGGGTATATCGAAAGCTCAAAGGAATACAGGATCTATATTCCTAAGTTCTAACTACAGGAAGATTATCATGAGATGGGACATGAAGTTCATGGAGGACAAAGCCTTCAAGAGATCTTGCAAAATGCCAACATGAGATCAGAGTGAGCCAGCAAAAGCTCCATTGGTCCAACAGTTGGGGCAGCTGCAGAGTCACAAGGATCTAGTACAATTACTAGCACAACCTCAGGTGCAGGAGATCCAGTGAGTTCGCAACAGAGACAAGATGAGGAGCTAGTCAAACCACCCACCACTAGCGTTCAAACAAGCAGATAAGTTCGACAGACACTAAGGGATGTGGAGGAGTTTATGGGAGCTCCTAAGATGAGCAAGAGAATGCAAATAGCTAGACAAGTGCCAAGCTTTAGTGGCACAGGTTGTTGAACGTTCCATCTATCAGGAGGTTGCACAACATTAGGTCTGGCAGGATGCCATGGAGAAGGAGTATAGCTCCATCATGATAAATGATGTTTGGGAGGTAGTGTCGAGACCTGTGGATAGGTCAGTTGTGGGCTCATAGTGGATCTATAAAATCAAGTATGCTACAGATGACAACGTGGAGAAGTACAAGGCTAGGTTCGTGGCAAAGGGGTATGCACAGAAAGAAGGCATAGATTATGATGAGACCTTTGCCCCAGTTGCCAATATACTTCCATTCGGTGAGTTATATCTCTAACAGCGCAGTTGGGATGGAAGATTCACCAGATGGACGTCAAGACAACATTCTTGAATAGGGTGATAGAAGAGGAGGTATATATCAAATAGCCAAAGGGATTAGAGACACATGAGAGGGGCACACACCTATTCAGACTGAAGAGAGCACTATACAGGCTCAAACAAGCTCCCAGGGTGTGCTATGGTTGGATTGATAGTTACTTGCAGCAGATGGGATTCATCAAGAGTGATGAAGATCCCAACCTTTTCTATCTTATGGTAGAGGGTGAGCCACTCATCCTAGTGTTGTATGTGGATGACCCCTTTCTGACAAGGTCATTAGGGATCATAGAGGACTACAAGAGGAACTTGGCAGCAAAGTTTGACATTAAGGACTTGGGGCTGATGCATTACTTCCTACTTCCTAGGCTTGGAGATATGGCAGAGGGATGGAGAGATCTTCCTTGGTCAGGGGAGATATACTACAGAGATTCTGAAGAAATTCAGGATGCAGGATTGTAGGCCTTCGTAAAGGGAGATATACTACAGAGATTCTGAAGAATTCCAGGATGCATGACTGTAGGCCTATGTCTATGCCTATGATTACAAACTGGACGAAGATAGATGCATCATAGGACAAGGATGTGAACATGACCTTGTATAGACAGCTCATCGATTCACTCATGTATTTGATCAATACCAGGCTAGACATTTGGTTCGCAGTCAACACTCTCAGTCAGTTTATGGTGGGACCTAAGAGAGTGCACTGGACAACAACGAGGCATATACTGAGATATTTGCACAACACAGTTGAGTATGGGTTGAGATATACTCGAGGTGATAATATCAGGTAATGTGGTTTCACAAATGCAGATTGGGCAGGTAATTCAGTGGATAGGAAGAACACATCAGGGTGTCGCTTCAACATTGGATCAGGCGTTGTGTCTTGGTGCAACAGGAAGCTGAAGCCCGTAGTGCTGAGCTCTACAAAAGCATAGTACATGGAGGCTAGCATTGCCACATGCAAAGCTATCTGGCTTCAAAAGTTGCTAGTGAGCTTTTTCAGTCAGAAGATGGAGGTGACCGGTATCTACTTTGATAATCAGAGTTGCATCAGGCTCTCTGAGAATTTAGTGTTTCATGATAGGTGGAAACATATAGACATACAATACCACTTCATCAGAGATTCTGTGCAGCATGGAACATTCCACCTACAACATGTTCCCACAAAGGAGCAAGTTGTAAATATACCCACAAAATATCTAGGGAGAGATAAGTTCATCTATTTCAGAGAATAGATGCCTATAGTGGAGAATACCTTCCTCACTAAGAGGGACTATTAGTTTATGGTAGCATTGGACAAGTGTTCTAGTCTCATATGATGCTAAGAGGCTAAGGAAAAATAGATCTTCAAAACCCATAAAAGGTTTCGCAAGATAAGCTTGGGAAACACCTTAATTAAATTAATTTTCCATAATTAAAATATTTCCTAAGTCTAACATAGGACAAGTGGTAAGTTAAAGTTAATTAATTAAGGATGTTTGAGATTGCTCTAGAGGCTTCGATTGATGAAGTCTAATTGATCTTAGCCATCAATGGATATTAAATTGTGGCCTTTGAGACTCTAACGATATATTATAAGAGCAAGACGAAGGGTTTGGGGATAGCATCAGTGTGATCAATTGTGAGAGGCAGATCAAACTACCCAGTTTGCAGTCTTCAGCAAGGGCGCAGTTCGAGCTAGAGGAAGTAGCAAATAATTTGGGAGCAGGATTCTAGGAGAGATTCCGAATATTTTTCCAGTGTCAGGGTGGCAGAAAAAGGGAGTTTGAATACATCTATAGAGGTCGTTCAAGTAGTGCCAATAGCCGAAAACCCTAGTGCGAGTTGTCAGAAGAGGTTTGATTCAGTTGTCGAAGGTTAGATCAACTTCTAGGAGGAAAAGTGACTCACCTCCAAAGGAAAAGGGAGGCTAGACGACCTAGTTGGAGGCAGATCCAGGGTTGTCCATGATGCTGAAAGGCTATTGTGTGTGTTCCAGGCAACAATGTGTGTTGCCAAGTGTGGGGTGTGAGCAAGCTAGAGGAGGCCAAGTTGATTTCCAGAGGATATCTGGGATCTCCAAGATATTTTGCTAGTGTATTGCTAGAGGATATCCAGTCAAGAATCCAGTTGTAATTCTCAAATTGCTACATAATAAAATAAACCCTCATCTGCTGCACGAGTTTCCCTTCGGGGTTTTTCTGAGGGCTTTTAGTCCTCAAATATTGGTGTCGTTTTTATTGTGTGTGCATCTATTCTCAGTTCCTATTTTGTTCTGCAATGTTTTATTGTGAAGAATGCATCAATGATTTATTCATTATTTGTTGTAAACAAATAAACTGCTAATTAGTTAGAAAAATTGAAGAAGAAATTAACACCCTCTTGTGAAACCATCCCTAGAATCTATGGATTACCCAAGATCCATAAGGAGGGGGTCCCCCTGAGACCGATAGTCTAAGTTGCAAGAAACGCAGGTACAGAGGGCGTTTCTGCCCGGAAACGAAACGGAAACGCGTTTCGGCGTACCGTACGGCCTGGAAAC
>APFE030108556.1:64480-78108 GCA_000404065.3 Pinus taeda
ATATTAATTTATATAAATTAAAGTAAATTTTTAATCTTTCATGCCGACCTGTGCTGTTCCTTCAATATTCATTCCCTCATGAGTATTTATTTCTTCCATCTTGATCTTCTTTTATCATCTTTCTCTTAACCCTGATGATGGATCCCATTTGGGATTCGAAGTGTTTCTCTTAACCCTGATGATGGATCCCATTTGGGATTCGAAACGTTGGTGTAAAAATTCTCTTACTGTGGATTCTCTGATCAAAGACTTAAAAAGCACAAACCACAGATCTCTGAAATCCAAACTAATAAACTCCAGTTGGTGCATTCGTGGAAATTTCAAATGAGCTCTACCCCTTATCATTATGACCATCACCTCGGTTCCTAGGGCCACTGATTGCCTCATCACATCATTAAAGGAAGCCATGTATGTCCCATCCCGTAGTGGGCGATGAACTACCCCACCCTCAAGGGGGTAACAAATGGAAAATAAAGAGGGGTGGAAAAACAAAGGTTGGGGTAACTCATGTAACCACAATTGCTCCCTCCTCACATTTGTATACCCAATATGTGGATTTCCTCATTATTGCTACCCCTTGGCCCATGGCATTTGGATCTGAGACCTGCCTTATCCCCATCCATTCCATATTTATGCCACCTATTGATTAAAGGATGTACCAGGAACATGTCTTTCCCCTTAGGGGTTGGGAACACCAAATAGGGTCATCTATTAGCCACTACTACCTAGGGAGGGAACATTATTGCATGATCGATAAGCCCCATATGAAGTCTCAATTTTCCCTTGACTAACAAGTTTGGTTCACTTAGATGCACTAATGATTAATTGTACCTAATGGTGAAGATGTAGCACTGGCCATTGTGTGTGATTGGCAAGTGGCTTCCATCATGGGCTTGTCAACTTAACTCGGGCCTAAGTCCACTAGAGGAGCATATGAAACCCTATAGGTGAAGCATTGAGAGCCATGGTACTCCTATCACTTGCAAAGCATTATTCTATTTCATGGGCACCTATAGCACCCCAACAGTCTTCATTTTGCCACACATCATTCATGAGATGATTCTCTTGGACCAGCATGCCCCGGCCAACTTAGCAGTATGTACAAGTTGTAGCAGTTTATTTGAGGCCTAAATGAGGTTTGTCTCAACCCTTGAGACATGTGATGGCTGGCACCAAACTTTGAGCCCTCAACGTTGGAGTAGAACCAACTTATTCAATCCCCAGGAGACCCATGAGACCAATTTTTGTGCCCAAACACAAAATTGCGGCCCACAAGATGATTTCCATGAAGATTGAGGGACCAACCCCTATATCGTGATTTATGAAGCCTATTTCCACACATTCTAGCAAGGGTCCTAGGAGGGGTACCTAACGAACAACTACTAGACCAAACAAAAACAATGGGACAAAGACCCATTGTCACCTCAGTCGGTGTCCCCTGCTCTTCACGGACTTTCACCAATGGGAGGAGTCTCAGTATGGAGGAAATCACTTGTAATGTTGGGATCAATGAAAATATATAAAGTGATTCCCAAGGCCCATTCAAGGAGAGGCTCAATTAGAGCTTGGTGAAGTAATAGGCTCTCCAAGAATGACCTATGAGGAAGACCTAGACCTAGGGTTAGTGATGTTCAATAATGATGAGTATGCCTAAGGTTAAGATCTTCAATACAATATAGGACTTCTCTAGAAGCGTTACAATATGATTTCCTCCATACCGAGACTCCTCCCATTAGTGAAAGTTCGTGAAGAGCAAGGGACACTGACTGAGGTGACAGTGGGTCTTTGTCCCATTATTGCCATTTGGTCTAGTAGTTGTCCCTTAGGTACCCCTCCTAGGACCCCTACTAAATTGTGTGGCAATATTTTTGGCATCACTGCTGGGGAGGAAGCAGGTCTACCTCCTTGGATCAATATTTGAAGAGATGTTTCTTACATCGGTGATATAGATCCTCTTCTGGTGACTCCACACTTTTCCCATCGAAAACCCAACCATTTTCACATATCAACTAAGGGGCCATTTTCACATATCAACGAAGGGGTGATGGATAGGGTTGTTAAGCGGAAAGAATTTTCTTCATGGGAAAAACAGGTGCTCCATCCATTAGGTTTTGACAACATATTAGGAGCACCTCATTGTCCCCCTAGTGATTATGAAGAAGTACCAACATTCCATGGAAGGAAGGATGAAGAAGCCCAAAATCATTTGGACCAATTCAATTTTTTCATAGGTGGTAAGGATTGAAGGAAGATGTGATCATGACTATGTTCGTACATACCTTTCAAAGTCATGCTAATGTCCAGTTTCAATCCTTGGATCCTTCTTCTATTTTCTCTTGGGAATATTTCACTGCTAAGTTCAAAAAAAGATGGGCTAAAGAACAAGACGTGGTTGAACTATACAAGGACTTCCTCTCTAGCAAAAGAGAGGAAAGAGAGCCTATTAGAGAATTCAACCAAAGATTCAACACCCTTGTGTATCTGATCTCGGACGACCTTAAGCCTCCAAAAGAAGTCATCCTCGCAGCCTACCTTAAGGCATTTACTGGGAAGATTGCATATGTTGTGAGGGATAAGAAGCCATTGGCATCCTTCAAGACCAGAACATTGCATATGAACTTGATCAAGCTATGAAGGAAGTAAGGATGAACATGGTGCACTTTGATGATCAAATTGACCCCACACCTATGCCCTCAAGCAAAGATGACCCATCTCCTAATAAGGACCTGGTGCTGCCAAAGGCTAGTAAAGTGAAGAAAAGGAAGCGCAAAGAAAAGCCTCCTAAAATTACAAATATTGATCCTCCAATCATGGTAAACTTGCATAAGAATAATAGATTCTACATCACTCTAAATCGAAGTCACAGGACACATCCTCCAAGGTCTCGTGTCCCGTATTTAATGTGCCAGACACGAAAATGACCCTAAAACGTGTCGAAAACGTTTTTGAACGTGTCCTGGAAAACATAAAACGTATTCTGTCGTTTTTGTCATGTCCTAGTAATGGAAAACAAGTATTCGGAGTGTAAAAAACGTTGCCCTAACATTTTTTCTCCAATTGAATATGTACCCCATGAAATCGATGGTTTATAGCCCACGAAATTATTTTTTCGGGGTTCTTTTGCTATTTTCCTCCAATGTCGTCGCTCTCCGTCATTGTATAATCATCGTGTGGAGCCGAGTCATCTCCGTGGAGCTGTTTGGTCGCTGGAAGGTTTGGCAACTTGGCAGCGTGTGTGAGGTTCACTGGTTCAGGTAAACCGTAGACTATATGGCATAGACGCAGTTAAAACTTAAGTGGCATGCCCGTTAAAAATGCGTTTGATTCTGTGTGCATCTTACGCTGTCGAATTCCAGGGCCGGTATACAAATATAAATAAGTCTGTCCACTATCCAGTGTCATCTAAATTTCTAATCAAATGTTACGATAATATAATAATGAATATCATTTATGTCTAACAATTTTCAACCCACGGGCCACTAGGTTTTCATTCAAGCTAGCATGCAGTGTACCTGTTGTTTATTTTTAACAGGTTTTAGATACTACATTTCCACTTGCAATAAACTTAATACTGGCATTTCCAACGGCTATAGAGTCTAGACTTTCATTTCTTTGAATTCCACACTCCACTCTCGTCAAATAACACTGAGGTCCAATCTACTTCATGACAACCACTGTGACCTCCTTCATTGTCTTCTCCTATATTCAGTCACTCCATATGTGCTGAGATCTCAATTACCCAGGAGGCAGGTTCTGAGATAAGCCTTGTTCCAAGTTTGGATATGAGTTATGTTCCAAGTTGTGAGATGAGTATTGTTCCATGGCACTGGAAGAACCCGACGTCAGATAATTCATTGTTCAGAGAACAATAAACTGATGTCAAAATGCCTAGTAGGCTAGTAGCAAATACTAGATGCATTCAAGGAAAAGGAAAATCTACATTTCCACCATGATGTTCCAATAGTAGCTAACATAATGCTTCATATTAATATGCATATCTCAATGTTCTGATCATACTTATGTGAATCAGCATTACCAGCTCAAAACAACTTATCCTTCGAGGTTATAAAAATTAGAACTGAGAGGAAACACAAGTCATAGAATAATTCACTTCAATGCAGTAATGCAACAATAAACTCCATCCAACAGCAAAGCAACTGACACCCAATAGTTAGCAGCAAAGTGACTCTCATATGATAGTTAGCAGGTGGAAATTTTCCAAATATATGGAAATTTTTTATTCACAGAGAATCATTACATTGTAAGACACCAAGCAAAGGGATTATATAACAGCAGAGCACAACATCTAAACAGTTCATACTGTAATTCCCATCAAATCATAACAAATAGAGTGACAACACACAAGTATTATATAGAAAAAGGGAACAAAAGATACAAATTAATTAAGCAGTTAATATAACAGATATACAGTTTCCCTCAATATATACAGTTTATCTCAGTTTTTTGAAAGAAGATAGATAAACAAAGTCTTTCCTGTATTTGAAAATAAATCCAGTATGAAGACACAAATTTGAAAACAGCATGTGTTGAAATAAGAAAACATGGCACAGATTTATTAAAATTTAAAAGAGATACCTTCAGGCTTCATGTTATATTCGAGAGAGTAGATAACTCTTGAGTCTCAACTCAACCATGCAATTTACAATCATGCACTGGGCAATTATTTTGATGAACCATCTTCTCAACTGATGTAAGGAGAAAAGATAAAAAAAGTGGAGAAAAGAAATCTAATATATTTATAAAATTATATATAAAACCCAGAATGATATTTATAGCTAATTGTTTAATCGTTTTGGTTTTGTAGGTGAAGGATTTGGCGACAGTTGCAACTTGCCACTGACAACTTTCACTTGCAAGTCATTTTTATTACACCCATGGAGTGTGGACTTTATAACAGCAAGAAGATTAATGGCTCAATCATCCAAGGGAGCGGGCAGAGGTCAAAGGAAAGACAAGGGTGGTGCTTTTTGTGGCACCCCCCCCCCCCTCCAAGTTTTTCTGTTTCACCTTCTGTTGGTCATAGTGCCCCAAGTGAAGCTTTAGGTGCTTCTCAGCCGACATTAACATATGATGCTGCTGTAGCAAGACAACAAGCACAACTAAGAAAATACCCTCTATGGAAGTATGTAACCAAGAAACGAGGGCCAAAGGCTGGTGCGGGAGGGAATGTGCTTTGTTCTTGTAATTTCTACAAGGGTGAATTTAAGAGCACTTACTTTCGAGTTAAGGGCCATTTGTTGGGCTTCCTTGTGGAATTGGAGCATGCAAAAATAACAGTCCTAAAGAAAGAATGGATTTGGAAAGGGAGGATGCAGCTGGGTTTGGGAATGTAGTGGCAGCAAGCAGGAAAATTAGTAAAAATGAAGATCCTCTTCCATTCTTGAGGAATGCTAATAGGAGAGGTGCTGAAATTCAGCCAACAAAAAAGAGGGCAGCCCAAACTTGTGGTGGTTCAATGGACAAGAATTTTCAGCGTGAGAAGCAAGATAAGGTTGATCTTACAATGGCATTATTTTTCTATCTCAACTTCATTTCTTTTAATGTTGCATGGTCTCCTTTGTTTATTGAGATGTGTCGAGATCTAGTTGATATGGCTCCAACTGGGTATGTGCCTCCAAGTTCAGAGAAGCTTAAAACCACATTGTTGGTTAAGGCAAGAAAGGAGGTGGATAAAATTCTACAACTTATTAAATCATCATGGATCTCATCTGGTGTCATTATTGTTTCTGATGGATGGACAAATACAACACGCCATCCTCTCATCAATTTCATGGTATATTCTCAAAATGGACCGGTTTTCTTGAAAGCAGTTGATGCTCTTGGACAATACAAGGATGCACAATATATGGATGAGTTGTTTATTAAAGTTATTGAAGATGTAGGCGTTGAAAGTTGTGTGCAAATCACAGATAATGCACCTGTTTGCAAAGTTGTTGGCTTGATTGTGGAAACTAAATATCCACAAATATTTTGGACACCATGCATTGTTCACTCTTTGAATTTAGCACTCAAATCTATTGCTTCAGATGTGACATGGATTGGCAATCTTATTGAGGATGCACGCCATATCCGAAATTTTGTACAGAACCATACCAATGCCCTCACAATATATAAAGAGTACACACATCTACCATTGTTGAAAATTGCAGATACTCGGTTTGCTTCCTCATTCATCATGCTTAAGAGGTTGAAGGAGGTGAAGGCCGCTCTTGGGGCCATGGTTATTTCAGATCTTTGGTCTTTTTGGAGAAAGACAGATCAAACTGCTTCAAAAAGGGTAAAGGACACAGTGTTAGATGATGGTTGGTGGGAGAGGGTGGATCTTACCATAAAGATCATGAACCTTATCATTTCTTTCTTGCAGTTTGCAGACACAGACCAGCCCATCTTAGGAGAGGTTTATGAGGGTTGGGATTCCATGATTGAGTCTGTGAAGACTCTTGTTATGGAGAATGAGTGCCCTAGATATGAGACATCAGCAGAGAGCTTATGGTCCACCATACAGGATATTCTTATCTCTAGGTGGGATAAGAATTGCACACCTTTGCATTGCTTAGCTCACTCTTTGAATCCCAAGTACTATGGTCAAGAGTGGCTTTATGGTGGGACCTCACACAGATACCCTCCTCACATGGATGGAGAGATTTCATAGGGGAGGAAGATAGCATTCAGAAGGATATTTCAGGATAGAGCATCTTTTCTTGAGGTGGAGGAAGGCTTTATAGAGTTCTCCATTGGCACCAGGAGATTTGGGGGTATGATGTACTTGGAGATAGGGGGGTCGAAGGTGCCTATGCTTAGTGGGAAACTCATGGGGCAGCATGCCCTATTCTACAACAGTTAGCCTTGAGGGTCCTCTCTCAAATTACTTCATCTTCTTGTTCTGAGAGGAATTGGAGCACTTATGGGAATCTATATAGTTTGAAAAAGAGCAAGCTTGAGCAATCCAAGGCGGAGACAATGGTGTATGTGCACACCAACCTTCGTCTTATTTACAAGTAGAGATAGGAGTGGTTGAAGGGAAAGACAGATGTGGGATGTGTTTCTTAATGATATGGGCTTGGACGACAGTGTTGAGTTGGCATTAGCCAACATGGATCTTAATGACCCAGTGCTAGACCCAATGACTTTTGATGCTGAGCCAAAGTATCATGAGGGGTCATCCTCCACACCAACAAATGCAGCATCAAATCTTGGATTGGGATAGAGGAGGAGGATGGAGTACAGTCAGATGGCAATGGTCGTGATGGTGATTATGACATAGAGGACATGGACTATTGATAGAGTGATGAGTCATGGACTCGTGGCTCACTGGCTAGTGGATAGTGACTCGTGAGTCATGACCAATACCATTGACGAGTCATGATAATGACGAGCTATGATATTCCTACTTAATTTGTATCTACTCTTTTGTATTTTCCAGTGGCATTCTCTCAAGAGTTAGTGTCTATGTAAATAGTAATACATTTTGATTTTGATGACTTAATGGAAAATCTCCATTTTACGGTTTTAGAATCTAAGTTCTAAATTTATAGTTAGTAGTTTCTTATGTGCTTGTAAGTTGTACATGAACAATGAACATTGAACATTCAAGAATCAAGACAAGCATATCACATTCTAATTTCTAAATTCTTATTCTATTTTTTTTTTAATGAACTATGAACTTTAAAGTAATTATATTTTAATTTGATTAGATAAGCTGCAGATTGCAATTTAATATGGATCAAAAATATATTTCGGGTTGTATATATATATATATATATATATATATATATAAACGTGTCCCTCGTGCCCTGTTTCCGGCTCAGTGTGTTTCATATTGAATACTCGTATTTATGTGTCCTTCGTGTCTCGTGTCCTCATGTCATATGGCTTAGCTCTAAATATTGATGAATGTATTTTGAGAAATTGCATCCTTGATTCTAGATATCCAGCCAACATTATGCCTTTAAGAATAATGCAAGACCTTGGGCTGGCTATGTCAAGGAAGTGCTCGAATAAATGCATGATTAATTCCAAGGAAATCGAAGTTCATGGTATGATAGAAAGAAAGGAGATATACATACAAGGCTACCCTAAAAAAAATCATCATGAATATAGTTGTAGTAAAAATCCCTCCCTCATGGGGAATGCTCTTATCCAAGAAATTGGTAGAAGATTTGAAGGTTACCACAAACAAGGATAGGTCTGGTATTAGGGTTCCCATGGGAGAAAATTCTTGTGCCATAATACCTAGACATGATTTCACTAGGCCAATAATCACTCGATCATGGGAATCCGATGAAAAATTAAGAGAGGAAGATTATGAATTTGGTGAGTGGAGATTGTATAAGAATGAGCCTAGTATAAGCCCAATGCTTATTGGGATGTGGACTATGTATTTTGATGGAGATTGCTTAAAGGCTAGTTTTGGGGCTAGTGTGGTCCTAATTTCCCCATAGGAGGAATATAAATCATTTTTATCTGAGACTTGAGTTTGAATGCACTAACAATATAGTTGAATACGAATCCCTCTTATTAGGACTCGAAGCTGCCCAATCTAAACAAATTCAACAATTGATCGTTATAGGTCATTCTGACCAGCTTGTCTCTCAAGTGAAAGGATCCTTTAACACTAAGCATGCAAAGTTGAAACCATATAAGGAAAAGGTTGTAAATATAGTTAAGGATTTCCAGAAATTCTCCATTCAAGCCATATATCTATTGTCGATGCCCTTGTTGTGGCTACATCGAATTCCCAATACCCCGATGAGGATATTTCTAAATGAGGGAGATGTGTGATAGATACCATATATCGACCATCCATCCCTGATTATGATGAACATCGGCTTGTTTTCAAGAATGATGACGAGATAAATGGCTTCCTTCAAAACCATGATGAATCACATAGCCAAGAGGAAGATTTGGTTAATGAACAACACTTCAATAGGAATGAAAACAGTGTAACCAAGCCTAAAGCCCATGACTCATCTGACACCATAGATCTCAACCTAAGAACTTATACCTCCCCCCAAATAGTCAAAATAGGAAAGGGGCTATCGAAGCAAGAAATGGATGAACTCGAACAATTGCTAAGAGAATTTAAAGATGTATTTGCATGGTCCTACCATGACTTGAAAGCATATAGCCCAAAAATCATACAACACACAAGGGGCAAAAACCGGTTAGACAAAAATTAAGGATGTATCCAAAGCTCGCCCCCTTGGTCAAAAAAGAACTTCAAAAGATGGTGTATTCAAGCATTATTTCCCCCATTCGTCACTCTTCATGGATCTCTAATCCCATGATTACTTAAAAGAAGACTAATAACATTAGGATGTGCATTGACTTTAGGGATCTTAACTAAGTGTGCTTGAAGGATAATTACCAATTGCCCAACATGGAAAACTTATTGCAAAGAATAACTGGCTCCCAAATGATGTCATTTCTAGATGGTTTTATGGATATAAACAAGTTGTGGTAAAAGAAGAGGATCGATTGAAAATCGCCTTCACCATCCCTTGGATGACCTACATGTATCTTAGGATTCCCTTTAGTTTACTAAACGTGGGTTCCACTTGCAAAGAGCCATGGATTTTGCCTTTAGAGACCTTATAGGAAAAATAATGGAGATATACCAAGATGACTTAACCGTTGTGTCTAAGGAAAGGAGGGGTCATTGCAAACATTTGAGAAAGGTGTTTAAGAAATGTAGGCAGTATAACATAACCCTCAATCCTAAGAAATCTATTCATGGGGTCGGTCAAGGTAAGTTATTAGGCCATGTTGTATCCAAAGAGGGAATTAGTATTGACCCTGAGAGGATCGAAGTGATCAAGAAAATTCCCACCCCCAAAGACAAGGGAGCTTTGAGGTCATTTTTTGGCAAAATCAACTTCGTAAGAAAACTCATACCCAACTTTGCTGAAATAGTCAATCCCATGAATGACTTGCTAAAGAAGGATGCTCCCTATATTTGGAATGGCAATAAGGAGAAATTTTTTGAGGAAATTAAGGAGGGAATTGCTTCTGCCCCCGTCCTTAGCAATCCTGACTATTCTAAATATTTTATCATCTTATTCCTTTGCTTCAAAAGATACAATTGCCAGTATTCTCATGCAAAAAGATGGTGAAGGAAATGACCGACCCATAACCTTCATGAGTAAACCATTAAGAGATGTTGAAACACGACATACTATCACTAAGAAACAAGCTTATGTCCTCGTTAAGTCACTCAGATACTTTCGGGCATATGTAGGGTAAAACAAGATATATGCCTACATCTCGTACCCTACCATGAAAGATGTACTGCCACTAATTAATTGCCTTTGGGTCAAGGGGAAACTGGGTAGAAAAAATACATGAATATGATTTGGACATCCACCCAAAGAAGATCATCAAGGGGCAAAGTTTGGACGAAATGTTGACTAAGAATAACAACAAGGCCATCCAAGGAGAGAACAGGTAAGTGTGCACCATTGCTATTGAGCTAGAAAACAATATATGGTATTCTAAAATCATCTACTACTTGCACAACTTGACTACCCCTCTTGGCTTAGTGGATCATAAAAGAAGATCAGTTAGATTGAAAGTCGCAAAGTATTGCTTGACCCAAGAAGGTCTTCGATGGATGAGCATGGATGGAGTAATCCTCTAATTTGTTAGTAAAGATGAGGCCCAAAACCTCGTAAAAGAGTTTCACACTGGATTTTGTGGGGGAAATTATGCCACTAGGACTACTACACACAAAATACTGAGGACATGATATTATTGGCTATCTAATTTTGTTGATATGCTAAATTTTGTTAAAAGATGCTAGTAATGCCAATTATTTGCAGGAAAGCAACAACTAATTGCAATGCTCCTAAAGAATGTTGTAGTTGAAGCTCCTTTTCAACAATGGGGCCTAGATTTCATTAGGGAATTCAAAGATAATTCAAGAAATGGGCATAAATGGATCCTTACCACCACTGATTACTTCACAAAATGGGTGGAGGCCATACCCACAAAGAAAGTGACTGACCAAGTTGTCATCGATTTCCTTGAGGAAAGAATCATTACTAGGTTTGGTGTCCCCGCCAATACTGTGACTAATAATGCCAAAGCATTTGATTCTATGGTGCTAACATCATTATGTAATAAGTATGGGATAACCTTGTCACATTCATCTAACTATTACCCTCAAGGAAATCGCCAAGTTGAATCAAGCAACAAGAACCTCATAAAGATTATTAAGCAAATGGTGGGAGAAAATAAGTGAAATTAGGATAGTAAGATCAAGTATGCCTTATGCGCTAATCGCACCACCATAAAGGCTTCGACTAGATATAGCCCATTCCAATTAGTCTATGGAGCAGAGGCTAAGTTACAAGTCCAACTTCACTTGCCTACCCTTGAATGCTTGAAGGCTTTCCCTGATCAACAAGACATCGTCCAAGCACAAAATGATCAATTCATTGAAGTTGATGAATTGAAAAGGAAGGCCCTCAATCAACTTGGCTGAAATCATGAAAAGATGAAAAACACAATTGATAAACATGTCAAGAATAAGGCATTTGAACCAAGATCCTTAGTTCTCTTATGGGACAAAAGAAGAGAGAAGTCTGGTATGCACAAAAACTTGGATAATCTATGGATGAATCCTTATAAAATATCTGATATAGCAGGCATAAACTCCAATCATTTAGAAACTCTTGACGGAGAATCCATTCCCCTCCCTAAGTAGGTAACTCCTCAAAGAGTATTTTCGAGAAGGCATTTGATGTTTTGTATATTATATGCACATTAGAGTAGGATGCATTCAATATTGATTTTTGCATAGCTAACATCATCTTATCATGTTCTCATGCTAGAATAGATGCATTTAGATTAGACTTGCATAATAGATTTTATTTCCTATGTGGTTTATTATTATTTGATGAAAACATGGGCGATCAAAGTATGCCCAGGAAAGATGCTTCCAACAATTGTTTGTGATGTGCAGGATAACAGGTCTACAGTCCCAGAGGATTGTTGGTGTTCTCATGATCTCTGCGTTCGAGTACATGATTCGTGCACTCCACAGAGAACTTATGTCCCAGTTTGAGCCAGATGTTACCCACCACTAGTGGTGACCCCATAGAAGAAAATTTTCTCCCACATTTCTCTTCATTCAGCAGCCAATAGCCCCTAACAACCACTGGCGTAGCCGATATTGTGCTAGATGATCTCCACTCCCTGAGCCAGTCGCATGCCCCCTTGCCCATTTGTCGAGAGTGTATGTTTGAAGGTGGTCCATCCAATCTGAAAGGTATGCCTTTCATTGTGCAATTAAGTGCTTATGCTTGTTTTCCTTGGGCACACTTGCGTATGGATTATTGGGTGACTTGGGAGGAAGGGTTTCAACTATAATCTTGTTCCCTCACCTTGAATGGGCGGTTAAATCCTCAACCCTAGTCCCATGGGATCTCCCCTATTGGCTTACATCTTTAGGATGGGCACTACTTGCATGGTCCCGTTTTCCCATTCCACATTTTTCACTCCCCTCCGCACATTACATGCTCGATTTCATCATCTTCCCTCTCTGGGTTCACATGTCTAGGTCAAGCCTAGAACGATGCCCCAAAGGTTGATGCAACTAAAAAAATGGATAAAAGCATATCATGGCCACATGCAAAAGGAAATAATACCACAAAATGCAAAAGACTACCGAGATAATACAAATTTAGCACGTGGGCAAAAGTTGAACATGAGAGTTACCTCTTATCATTATGGCCATCACCCTAGTTCCTATAGCCCCTATGAGTGCCCCTTGCATCATTAAGGAACCCATGCATGTCCCAACGCCAAGTGGGTGATGAACTAACCCACCTTGAGGGTGTAGTCATTATTATATCATACACATCATGCTCTCATCCCCTGGAGCCCCAAGCACTAAAATAAAAGAAAAATTAATAAAAGGCAAATGGAACATGAAGAAGGTTTGAAAAACAAAGGTTGGAGTAACTCATGTACCACAATTTCTCCCTCCTACACTCATACATCCAAATATGTGTATGTGGACATCCCTCATCATTACTACCCTTGAGCCCATGGCATTTGACCTTGAGACCCCTGTGTCTCAATCCACCTCATCATTATCCACATGATACCTAGGATGTACCCTGGACATGCCCTTCCCTTTAGGGGCTGGGAACACCTAATAGGGTTGTTTATTAACCACTCCTACCTGTTAGCGCTTGGAATTCACCTAGGCTGAGATAGACAAACTCTCAAGGCTACATCAAACCATTTCACCTCGTAGCTAGCCCTACGAGGTATGAGAAGGCTCTCTCGGGTCAGATTCAGTAGATCTTTCAATATGATGAGTTGACCCAGTTAGGAATAAAGATTTTAGGCTAGTAAATTGATTAAGGGGAATTGATTTAAAGATTTTTGGTTTTTTGGTGGCAATTTGGAGGGAGTGCAATTCAGGGTGCGGGGATTGAGCACAATTTTTGCAGGGGGATCTTTGGGGCAAGGTAGGAGTAAGCGTTGATGCCTTAATCTGAGATGGATGATCAGGGATGATAGAGAAGGAGCTAAAGAGGGCAAACAACCATTTGAGTCCTCTCTAGACAGTAGAAAACATAAATTTTGAACAAACTAAA
>APFE030108556.1:80195-92626 GCA_000404065.3 Pinus taeda
TTTCAAAATTCCGAGCAGTCCTTCAAAACGTCCGCGCTCGGGACGCGGACATGACACGGGAAAAACTTGTAAATGGCACAAAAAATTCACAAATGACAAAATTTTCTCCAAATTTCTTGAAATTTGGGCTGGGAGTCCCCAATCAAGTACCATGTTCAGCCAAAGAGGCTTTGGCCAAAATTTGGAGTGGATCGGGCGTTTTCTTTCGTTTTTGTGTTTTGGCCAACCGTCCTTGGAGCACCTTCGTTCTCGCCGATAATTTTGACATTTCTCTCAACCATGACACCTGTGTAAAAAGTGAAAGCGGTTTTTCTTCTTTGGCATGTTTTTTGGACAAAAACCTCTCTCAGTTTCCAAAATTTCATCTTTAACTACTCTGAAACATCATTTGAGTGAAACTTGCCCCGATGTGTGAAACAAGGAATTTGGTCGAAATGAAGCGAAATGAAGGGGATAGGGGGCTTCTAAATTCTTGGGGAAATTTTTGGGAGTGGGAGGGATGTTAGGAAGTAGGGGAAAGTGGAATCTCAGAGATTGAGTGAGGGGAAGGGGTCGAAAAGGGCAAATCACAGGCCAAACCTAGAAAATTGCCAGGTTGTAGCTAGAAACTAGGGTTTGTGCAAAAATGAGGATTTTGGGGGATCTGAGTGTTGGGAAGTGTATGATATGGTACTTTAAGGATAGGGGAAGGTGTATGAACATCAGGAAACAAGTTTTGCCATTGATTTGACCATCCAAGAGAAATTGGCTTCAAAACCCTAGGAGAGGGAAATGAACTTGCCAAGGCACAACTGAAACATGAACAAGACGTAAAATGACTCATTAGACACTGACATGATAATGACAACCCTATGAATGATGATAAACTCAGCTGAATGATGACATGGATTGACATTTGGACAACTTTAGAAGGAGTGAAAGCAAACCCTAGACCTAATGCGTAGTGACCAAATTTTGCTTGAAAACTCTTCGAAATGACAAAATTTGACCTTGACACTTCAAAATTACTTTGTAAGAGCACATTTGATCACTGGAGGAAGGCTGTAAAGACTGACACTAACACTACCTACGGAAGTAACACCATTACATGTTCAAAGCCTCAAATTTAGAAGGGAAGCGAATTATAAAGTCTCATTTGTGACCTTGACTAACAAGTTTCATTCACTTAGATGCACTAATGAATTATTGTACCTGGAGGTGAGGAGACACATTGGATCGTATACAGGATTGGCAATTGGTTTCCTTATGGCTTGGGGAACTTAACTAGGGCCCAAGCCCACCAGAGGATCATATTGACACTTGTAGGGGAAGCCTTGAGAGCCATGGGTTTCCATCATGTGACAAAGTAATATCTCATGCTATGGGAAACCTCAGCACCTTCAGCAACTTGTTCATTGCCCCACATTATATGTGAGATGATGCACTTGGACCAATAGTGCCCCCAGTCGACTTAGCAATATATACAGGGTTTGGTAGCTAATCTGAGGCCCAAAGGAGGTTTGTCTCATCCCTGAGACATGGGAGGGCAAGCATCATGTTCTGTGCCCTCATTTGGAGCAACCTACAAGCTTATTTTTCATCAGGATACCCATGAGACCATTACTTGTGCCCGAAAGCCACTTTGGAGCATCATATGATGTTTTACTAGGATATCTAGGGGCCACCCCTCATCTATCATTCATAGAATCCTCAATCTCATTATGGCACCTTGAGAACTCAACGAGGACCTCCAACGACCCTTTTGCACCATGATTTCATCATTTCGACTCACTTTGGATGGCTTATTCTTCACTTTATGAGCTACTTGGTGGGCTTGTCACCAAGGATATGTTATTTTGCACATTAAAATAATGTTAGGGCATTTTAGACTAATTTGAATTGTTAGAGAATCATATAAATAGATGTGGCTCTCATTTGTGAGAGCATCATCATCACTTTCTTTCTCTTGTACGAACTTCGCACTTCTTGGATGTCTATTGGAGATCTATTGATGCATTTCAATATTTTTGGGAGCTGAAATTTTCGTTCTATCTTGGAGCTACTTCTTGTTCTATGGTTGGATGTATTGCTTGTCGTCATGTAAGTGCTATATTTCGCTAAATATCTATCTTGAATAATGTCTAATGCTTGGAATCATTGAAATTAATTAATGCTTTATGTGCCCTAGTTTAATTGAATATCATTGTAAAAGGTTATTTGATTAGCAATTGCACATGTTGCTCATTGTATGGCAAGTAGATGAATGTTCCTAATGGATTAGAATTAATTTTCTTCCATGAAAATCCATAGAGCTTGGGTGGGTAAATGTTAAAGAGTGATTGCTAGGGCATCACTTTTTGGCCTCCTTGAAGAAAATTTTGGCTAAATATTAAATCAGCATGGACTCCATAACCAAAGGATTAAGCATTGATCCAAGAAAAATTGGTGATCACTTTCTCCTTACCTTTCTTTTAATCTCTCCAACAATTTTCAGCCCCTCTTAGATGGCCAACTAGGGCTGCCTGTGAATTTCATTAGAGGAGGTGTGTTGCAAAAGTACTTGGAGAAGAATCTGCGTTGGTGTCTCCTCTAGTGACTCTCCAAGTTTAGAGCAATTCACACAGTCGATTTGCAAGAAAACTCGAGCCCTAGTTGCATCTTTGGAAGCCCATCTCCAGTGTCTTGGGTTGGTGGTATTATTGAGGGTCATTTGCACATAGAGTTCAAAGGAATTGATCATTCTTGACCCTTTCCCTATCCTATCTTGACCTATAGAGCACATTGGAGGAACTCCTCTCACGATTACTTAAAATCCCTAGGTCTCGCATAGGCTTCTTTCTAGGTCTCTCTAGTAAAGAAAAAATCCTCTTTCAAGTGACAAAAACATCTTGTAACGCTTCTAGAGAGGCCCTATATCGTATTGAAGATCATGACCTTAGGCATACTCATCATTATTGAACATCACTAGCCCTAGGTCTAGGTCTTCCTCATAGGAATTTCTTGGAGAGCCTATTACTTCATCAAGCCCTAATTAAGAATCTCCTTGAATGGGCCTTGGGAATCACTTTATATCTTTTCATTGATCCCACTGTTTGTTTATGGTAGCATCGAACAGGTGTTCTAGTCTTAGATGGTGGTAAGAGGCTGACGAACACGGGATCTCCAAAACCGATAAAAGGTTTCGCAAGATAACCTTGGGAAACACCTTAATTAAATTGATTTGCCATAACTCCAAAGTCTAACTTAGGAAAAGTGGTAAATTAAAGTTAAATAATAGAGGATGTTTGAGATTTCTCTAGAGAATTCTATTGATAAAGTCTAATTGATCTTAGTTGTTGATGGAGATTTAATCTTGGTCGTTGAAGTCTTAATGAGAGATTATAAGAGCAACTTGAAGTGATGTAGAAAGACACATCAAGCAAATCAAGGAACCCAATTCGAAAATTCAGTGAGGGTAGAGTTCAAGCCAGAGGGAGGGCATTAGAGAGAGGGAGCATCAGAGAATTTGGGAGCATAATTCCAGAGAGTTTCCCAGTGATTTTCCAGTGCCGGAGTGTCAAGAAAAGGGACGTCAAAATGCATCTACAGGGAGGTTGTACAAGCAGTACGAATAGCTCGAAATGCTTGAGCGAGTTGTCGAAAGAGGGTTGATTCAGTTGCCAAAGGCCGGATTAGCTTCCAGGAGGCAGAGCGAGTCACTTCCAGAGGCAAAGGGAGGTAGGACAGGTGTTCTAGTCTCATATGGTGGTAAGATGCTAAGGAACACAAGATCTCCAAAACCCATAAAAGGTTTCGTGAGATAAGATTGGGAAAAACCTTAATTAAATTAATTTGCCATAATTAAATTATTTCCTAGCTCTAACTTAGGAATAGTGGTAAATAAAGCTAATTAATTAAGGATGTTTGAGATTTCTCTAGGGATTCTATTGATGAAGTCTAATTGATCTTATCTGTTGATGGAGATTTAATCTTAGACATTGAAGTCTCAATGAGAGATTATAAGAGCAGCTCGAAGGGATGGAGAAAGACATGTCAAGCATCAGTTATCTTGGTAGATCTAACTATCCAGTTCGCAAATTCAGTGAGTGTAGAGTTCGAGCCAAAGGGAGAGCATCGGAGAGAGGGAGAAGCAAATAATTTGGGAGGGGGATTCCAAAGAGTTTCCTAGTGATTTTCTAGTGCCAAAAGGGAGGTCGAAATTCATTTGTAGGGAGGTCATACAAGCAGTGAAAATAGCCAAAAAACTTTGAGTAAGTTGTCGGAAGAGGGTTGATTCAGTTCCCAAACATAGGATCAGCTTCTAGGAGGCAAAGTGAGTCACATCTGTTGGAATTTCTAAAGTCTATCCATCAAAAATTCTTCCTGTACTATTTGATTTATTTCTTCCTACTTATTCATTTGCTTAACAAGTTATTTACCATGTAAATACTGAAAATAAATACAAGTACAGAATCAACACATACATATTCAACTGAAGGAAAGAAGAACACAAGTGACAGTTATTTTTGGGCTAATGTCCCCGAAAAAACCCAATGCGGGAAAACCGGTGCAACTATCAGAGGGTTTTATTATTAAGTAGTTTCAGAATACAATCTGGGTGCCAGAAATGGCTCACCCAACAGAGAATGCCCTCGGCAATAATACCTCTCAGTCGGATACAAATATCAGCTCCAATCTGCCCCACGAAATATCCCAACATCAGCCTCTAGGGTTTGCATCAGCCTCTTTGGCTCAACGTAAGCCCAGCGTCAGCCTCTGGAGCCTCTGCGTCTCCCACACTAGCCCCCCTCAGGCTCTGTGCAACTCCTGGCTACCTCTGCGTGGCCTCTAGCTAGCTCTGCGTCAACCCTCTCCCAAATTCTAAGTTGATGTTCCCAGTACTACTGTATTCACTGCCCCTTAGCTGCAACTCTGATCACTCATTCGATTTCCTCAGCAAGCCTTGCCCCAGAAAATCAAATTCTTGATCAACACAATGTATTCTCCAACTAACCCTCAAGCCTCTTCTTATATTTTTCTTGTTAACAATTCAACGACCGAGATTAAGTCCCTAATCAACGACTAAGATTAGATTTGGCTTGATCCATGACTTTTGGAGAATTTTAACTCAGTTTTATATCAATTCACATTAATATTTTATTTTCCCTAAGTTTAGACTCAGGGACTCCATTAAAAATATTAATTATTTTAATATCTCCCAAACTGGTTAGACTCTGCCCAAACCATTTATGGGTCTTGGAGATCTCATGTGCTTTAGCCTCTCGACCAATTTTCAAAGCTAGAGCACATCCGATGCTACCCGAAATCAACACTCCCTCTTAGTGAGGATTGTGCTCTAGTAATACTCCTCACTGAGTATCACCCTGATCATCCGACATCGGTCCCTGTGGTGATGCTAGGCCTGTTGCCCAACATCCTTTGCACTGTTGCATCATGTACTGCTAACCATGGCCCTGCCACTGCCACTGCTACATCTGCACTGCGTCCCCTCTCATCATGTTGCATCGTGCTGCTCATAGCACTGCCACTACTAATTGTTGCACTACAACTCAGTTACTGAGAAGTAAGTAACTGATCTCCCAACTCTGACATCTCTGTCGGGCTAGAAACACTCCTGATGTTGAAGCTCCCTCTCTGGCCTTTGCGCTGCTGCAACAACTCTATGCCTCTCGCATTGCTGCCTCACGCTGTCTTGGGACTCCTGCACTATAGCCCTCTCTGTCACTCCATCCGCATTCATCTCTACCGACATCCTCCAGTCCTGCTACTCTTCTTCGGGGCTCCCATAGCAAGGTATAATCCAAGAGGTTGGGTACCTCGAGGATCCTGCCCCTCATCACCTATAGTTCGTCTGACTACAGCTCGATGTCTCCCCACCTCTTCTCTCAAGGTGCATGAGCACTCATGGCATAGTCGTCATCAGTCTCCATTTCCTTCTCCACCTTAGCCGACGCAACCTTGGTCTCAAAAGCCTCTCCCTTACTCTTCTTCCTAGGACACTGGTTCGCATAATGACCCAGTTCCCCACAATGGAAGCACTTGACCTTGGAGAGGTCCTTCTTCTTCTGTTTCTCCTACTTTCTCGCAGATGCGAGAGACGCATCTTCTTCCTCATCCTTCTTGATTCTAACCCCTTTTTCACTACTCCCCGCCTTGGACACCTGTCTGATCTCTTCTTGACGAAGAGTCGCCCACAGTTCCTCCCAATCTGAAAGGCTCGTCCTGGCCAGTATGCTTTGGACAAATACCTCCCAATCCTTCAAGACTGCGTTCAATGCAGTCCTCACCATCAGTTCCTGATCCGGTGTGGCCCCCATGGAAGTTAGCTGATCGCAGATCTCCTTCAATCCACTGAGGAAGGCATCTATCTGCTCTCCTTTTTGCATCTGATATGACCACAACTGATTTTCAAGTAACATCCCCCTCTGCATAGAAGTATGATGGTACAATTTCTTCAGGGCCTCCCATATCTCATTTGTCGTCTCCTTCTCGGCAATGTGTGGCACCACATGATCCTTGACACCATCAAGGATGATGCACTTTGCCCTGTCCATTGCCTCCTCATACTTGTCATTCTCAGCTGGGTCAACTGGGATCGCTATCATTTTCAAGGCGAAGTGTTTGATGCAATACCTGTCTAGAATGGACAAGATCCTGGCCTTCCAGACTACGAAGTTTGAAGCTCCGTCCAGTCTATCCTGATATCTTAGCCCATTCACTGCCATTTCGTTGCTCCTGTTTCGACTCTTTCAAGTCTCTCTACTTCTTGTCTAGAAGTTCTCGGTGTGACTCCCTCTGAGCCTTGATTTCCCTCCTAGAAACCCCTCTGATAATGTCGAGATACCCCATTCCGATCGTTAGTGGAGCTGCACCACTGATCCAGATTTCTTGGCTATAAATCATCGGCAGCAACTCCCTCCTCCTTGCACTTGCCTTGTTAGGTACCGTTCTGACCACAGTACCCCACCAGCTCCGCAACTTACCCACAGCCTCCTATGGCTCAGCAATCTGACGGTTAGAGCCTCTAGGCTCTGCGCAATCCTGGAACCAGCAAAATCCGCACCTCCTGGTCACAAGCGTCAATCCTTCCTAACTGAGAAAGATGATTGGGAGCTGCATCGGTTAGGTTTGCTCCTCTCTACCACTGCACTGATCCTCCTCCTGGCTCAAACTGATGACGCAGGCACTGCGTCACCCCTTACTTGCTGCTTTCCGCTAGGAACAAATTTTGTCACTCAAGACAGCTATTTCTGCTGCTGCTTTCTCTACTCGGCTGATGCCCTCAGTTATCCTGTGATCTGCAATCACGCTCTAATACCATGTTGGAATTTCTAAGTGTATCTGTCAGAAATTCTTCCTGTACTATCTGATTTATTTCTTCCTACTTGTTCATTTGCTTAACAAGTTATTTACCATGTAAATACTGAAAATAAATACAAGTATAGAATCAACACATATAGATCATCAACTGAAGGAAACAAGAACACAAGTGACAGTTATTTTTGGACTAATGTCCCTGGAAAAACCCAATGCGAGAAAACCGATGCAGCTATCAGAGGGTTTTATTATTAAGCAATTTCATAATACAATTTGGGTGCCAGAAATGGCTCACCCAACAGAGAATGCCCTCGGCGGTAGTACCTCTCAGTTGGTGACAGATATCAGCTCCAATCTGCCCCACGAAATCTCCCAGCGTCAGCCTCTAGGGTCTACGTCAGCCTCTCTGGCTCATCGTCAGCCCAGCATCAGCCTATTTGGCCCAGCGTCAGCATCTATGAGCTCTGCGTCAACCCTCCTCAAGCTCTGCGCAGCTCCTGGCTGCCTCTGCGTGGCCTCTAGCTACCTCTGTGTGGCCTCTAGCTAGCTCTGCATCAGCCTTCTCCCAGCTTCTGCGTTGATGCTCCCGGTACTATCTCTGCCTCTTTGCTACTGTATTCACTACCCCTCAGTTGCAACTATGATCACTCCTTCGATTTCCTCAGCAAGCCCTGCCTCAGAAAATGGAATTCTTGATGAACTTAATGTATTCTCCAACTGACCCTCAAGCCTCTTCTTATACTTTTCTCGTTGAAAATTCAACAGCCGAGATTAAGTCCCTAATCAACGGCTAAGTTTAGATTTGGCTTGATCCATGACTATTGGACCATTTTAACTCAGTTTTATATTAATTCACATTAATATTTTATTTCCCCGAAGTTTAGACTTAGGGACTCCATTAAAAATAATAATTATTTTAATATCTCCCAAACTGGTTACATTCTGCGCAAACCATTTCTAGGTCTTGGAGATCTCATGTGCTTTAGCCTCTCCACCAATTTTCAAGGCTAGAGCACATCCGATGCTACCCAAAATCAACAACATCCAGAGGCAGAGGGAAGCAAGACAGCTCAGTTTGAGCTAGTTTCCAAGCAGTGAGAGTTATCTAAAGACAACAATGTGAGTTCTACATTGTAGTGCAAGTAGCTAGTGTAGGGTCCAAGGAGGCCAGAGGAGGCCAAGTTAATTTACAGAGGGGATCTAGGATCTCCAGATTATTTGGCTAGTATATTTGTCGGAGGATTTCCAGTTGGGCATGAAGATTGTAATTATTCTCAAATTGCAGCATAATAAAATAAACCCTCATCTGTTGCACCGGTTCTCCCTTTGGGGTTTTTTCCGGGGATGTTTAGTCCAAAATATTGGTGTCTATTTCTATGTGTGTGCATCTGTTTCTCAGTTCTTGATTTTATATTCCACAGCGTATTTTTATTGTAAAGAATGCATTAGTCATTTATTCATTATTTGTCGTAAACAAATAAACTGCTAATCAGTTAGAAGAGTAAACTTCAATTGGAGCATTTCAGGAAATTCCATACCCATCATTACAAGTGATTTCCTCCATACCGAGACTCCTCCTATCAGTGAAAGTTCGTGAAAAGCAGGAGACACTGACTGAGGTGACAGTGGATCTTTGTCCCATTGTTGTCCTTTGGTCTATTTGTCCCTTATGTACCCCTATTATGTATTATCCCAAATTTTTATTTTCTGCATTAGATATCATTTTGGAAAAAGGAAGACATTTCCGCCAATGGGACTTAGGAGGAAAAATGAAAATTATAGCCTTATTGGAGAGTGGGGACCACAAGGAGAGAAAATTCAACCTAGGAGGCAATTCAAACTAGTGAGAAGTGAGAGAGAGAGAGAGGAACGGATGCGAATTTGTGGAAGGTGGGGAACACCAAGAGAGAGGGGCAACAATTATAAATAGAGCTTGGAGGCCTCCATTTGGTATCTTTGGTCTTTTGATAATTCAACAATTAGTTCTCTCGATCTGCTTAGCCAAGACAACCCATGTTCTTCAGCACAAGGAACTTTTGAGCAGAAATTCCACCCCCATTTCGGAGAACTTCGAGTGTCTCCCTAGTGAGGCAATTTGGGGAGTCCAATTCAAGATTTCCACGGAGCTTTATTGTAGGTATTCACTTAGCTTTGCACACTTGGGGCACAGAGGCAATTCGAGTTTCTCATTGGAGGATCAGTTATTGTGGGTTGGAGTTCCGGCTATTTTGCAGGTGGTTTCTTCTATTGATGCCAGTGATTTTGTAGTGAATTTGCAAGGCAAAGATAAACATTATTTTGTGGACTGACGCAAAGTTCCCTGGACACAACCTGCACAAGCATTGAGAGAGAGTTTATTCTTGGAGCAAGGGGTTGGAAAAAGGCTAGGCTTCCGAAGATAAATTTGTAGAAGAGCATGAGGAAATTTCAGCCGTGGATTTGGACCTAATTCAGTAGTATCAAAACTGTGGGGTGTTTTCTATCCAAATTGAGCAATTCACACTTGTTGGGAGTCACCGGGGGTCGGTGGATTTAGCCCAAACCCTTTCTAGGTTTTTGTGGGTTTGGTGAGAGGAAGCTAGGATTAATTTTGTAGAATATCTGAGCACTTCTGAGGGTAGAATTCCTAGTTCCATTCAACAGCCAGCAATAGAAATTATTGGAGAAGGGCATAGTTCACTCTAGGACCATTTCCACCACTTGGGTTCATGAGATATTTTTGGGTTTTTATGGGGTTCTTGTGAGGAGGTCGTTCACCGAATTTCATCTCATTTTGAGCACTTACAAAGAATTTTCTCCAGTTTTCTTCTAGCAGCAACTAGTGGTTCTTCCTAGGCATGCGGAATCTTCCTAGCATTTGAGCATTGTATTCACACCTCGGTTCTTGTCATAGCTTGCAGTAGCAAGGCTAGATTCCTCTACTCTCATTTGTTGTACTCAAATTTACCCATATTAATATAATGGCTCAAAATTTTTGCTCATATTTCAGTGTTTAATGTGTATGATTGTGCACTTTTGAATTCTATAGTTGTAGCTAGTTCTTTGTTTTTGTTATCCACTGTATTTTTCCATTTGGAACACTACATCTTAAGACCCCTGCTACATTGTGTGGCAATAGAGCCCTTTACACTCGACTTGGAATTAAAGGAGCCCAAAACATGCCATAAAAGGGCCTATGCAAGCATGAAGATAGCATTTCAGCCTCCTTTGTGGGTTAATTCTTATGTTTTGCATTGCCTATGAGATTGGCATGTAACCTCACTTAGTATCAAGCCCACTATTTTACAATTAGAGGGGCTCTTAGGCTATATTAAAGATCATAAGACATGTATAAATAAGAGAGAGCTCATTTGACTCTCTCATCATCACAGTTGGAGAATTCAAACCTCTTAGAAGAATTCAGACTTGTTTCTTTGTTGGCTATTGGAGTATCTTGGATGCATTTCGATGTTTGGAAGCTAATTCAACTTGTCTTTGGAGCTATTTCTTTGGATAATGGATGGATATAGTATATGTTGTCTTGTAAGTGTTTAATATCGATGAAAGTTTCTCTTGAAATTGTCTAATGTATGGAATTGTTGCTTCTAGAATACTAAATTGTGCCCTAATTGTTGAACATTAATTTCTGAAAAGCTTTCTAGTTGAGTATTGCATATGTTATTCATTGTATGACATGTAATGAATGTTCCTAATGGAGGGATCCTTGAACTCTCCATCAAACTGTAATATTCCTAATTAGCCATGGCTAATTGGAATATTCGATTTTGCCCAATTTTTGCCTTCTATAGTTATTTATAAATAAAAAGTGAAGGCGGGGGACATAACTCACTTTAAGAATAAAAAGTCACTTCCTAGTAGCACAAAGTTGTGACTTAAGGAGGAGCCAAGGGGGCCAAAGGGGGACGCAGAAATGGGGCCCACGCAGACACATGGAGGGACTGCGCAGGAGGGAAGAACACATGGCAAGAGGGGAATCACGCAGGAGGAGGTGAACCTAGGGATTGTGAGAGGCAGAGGCTATACAATAGAGAAGAGCCCCCTCATTTTGGATCATTCCGGTTACGAGCATTTGTGATAGTCATTTCGACTTAGAGCACGCTAGGTGTTTAGCTAGTCTGCAGCACTATTTAGTGCATTGAGTGTCTCCATTCGGAGATCTCACCCTTAGCCCCGGGGGACTTCGAGTGCCTGCTCGGGCAAAGTACTTCCATTGGCATTCCAGCAGTAGTTTCATCAGCATTTCAGCAGCAGTTTCATCAGCATCTTGGAGGACTGCGCAGCACTGGGAGGAGGACGCAATTATTTCTGGCAGGAGTTTGGGTTGAGGGTTTGCAAGAGGATTTGTGCTGAGAGGCAGAGCAGGGGATTAGCTCTTGCATATTGGAGAGTTTTGGCAAGAGTTTCAGGCAGTTTTCTGGAGGGTTTCATTTGGTGGCAGCGCAGAGCATTGAGGGACTACGCAGAACCCCAAGGGGGTGATTTTCAGGGGTCAGCCGTTTTAGAAAAGCTTTCTGGGCTTTTCTGGGTTTCTTGAGTAGAGTCTGATTCCAAAGTTTCAGCCTTTTATGAGGAGGGGATTTGATTTCTAGCAGCGGCAGCAGCACAGCATTTCTCCAGCAGCTTGGACGCAGTTTAGAGAGGGGCCATTCCTTGCTATTCTGAGTGTATTTCTTTACTTGCTTGGTGCAAGTCGAGGTGCCATCTTCTTGATCACCTCCTGTACTCATTTTATTACTCAGTATAATAAAATGGCTCAGCATTCTCTCTACATTTCTTGAGTATTTGCTTATGGTTATATTGTTATACGTTGCATCATTGTTATTTGTATCTCTTGAGCATTCTCGGCTATTATACCACTTGTGTGTTCTCGTATACTCTTAGACAGAGTCTGGAAAGGGCCAAGTAGCCTCTAGATCTCATCCTCTTTTCAAAGGTGACATATTTGGTAAATGCCCTCCCAATCCATCTCTGGTTGGAGTTTGCTTGTATTTGAGGAATATTCCTGATAAGCTAAGTCACCTGACACGGGGATTCGGGACACGTAGGATTCGAGATTCATGGTGTCAGATTCGGACACGTTGACCCCCCGGAACAGGACACGTTAGGACACGTTATATATATTTTTATTAAATATA
>APFE030108556.1:93748-111047 GCA_000404065.3 Pinus taeda
TGAAGATTAAGGAGGATGTCACTTTTACTTTAAGAATTTAACATTACCATGAATAGCATATCAATACTAGGGCCTAGACTTGATCATGAAGCTGCCAAAATGCTCTACTCCTTGCTGCAACAGCACAAATCACTTGCCAAATGAAAATATTAATGAGCAAACACGCCCTTTTCTTTCCCGCTCTGAGCTTAGCGAGTCCTGGAAACCGGACACGTGTCCTAAAATCGCGACACGCCCCTAAAAATCGTGACACGCCCTCGGACACGACGTGTCCAAAACGGACACGACATGTCCTGTGATTTGGACATGAATCCAGACCAAATCGTGTCGGATTCGGGATTCGCAGGGGGTTTAATCCGAATCCGGTGACTTAGCCGATAACGGATATTACATTGGTATCAGAGCATAGATCTGGCTCAATCTGTGGAGCTAGCAATCTATGACACCGAGGGAAAAACCCTACATCTTTTACAGAGGTCGGAGATATAGGGACACTGGGCATAGGTTGGAGAACACTTACGGAGAGGGAGACTGTGTTCCGGTGGTGGACACAGAATAGGAGGAGCCTGTGGTGGACGCAGGACAGAGGGAGCCTGTGGTGGACGCAGAGCAGGAGGATCCAATGGCAGATGATGACGGGAAGAGATTTGCGGATATGCTCCTAAAATTCGTGCAGGATCTGTCGAGGCAGATTGAGGTGATGGGGCAGAGATTCACGGCAGTAGAGGCCAAACAGTGTGAGAGCCCACAGGTTTTTCAGGTTGGTGAGGGATCGAGCGCATCCCACCATTTGCCAGATCAGCGTGATACTGCGCAACAGGTGGCTTCACATGCCCCTACATGCTCTTCCATGCCCACCTTCTTAGGGGCCGACACGGGAGCAGTAGCCCAACAGGAGGCAGAGCTCGGACATATGGGCGATTATTTTGCAGAGTACCAGGCCTATGGGCAGGAGTTCAGGGAAGCCCTCTCATTCAAAGATTTTGTTCAGCTCCAGCGGGATAGTAGACCCCGCGACCATCACAAAGGGTATCGGCATTACCATGATGGTGACACCCACTGTGCAGCGAGTAGATTCCACTTGCCTAAGTTTGATGGTTCATCAAACAGTTCGGCAAAGTCTTGGGTGGAGAAGCTGATCATTTATTTCCAGCTTAACCAAATGTTGGAGACAGAGGCCATCAAGGTGGCAACATTGCATTTGGATGGTGAGGCCCAGGATTGGTGGTTCCATGGGATGGTTACACTAGGGCACTCCACAGTGACGACATATGCCGAGTTTACCAGGAGACTGATGGAGCGATTTGATCGGAGGGATCCAGAGCAACATTTTGTTGAGCTGACAAGGCTCAAACAGACAGGGGGCCCAAAGACCTACATTGCAGATTTCTTGAGGGTCTCTGTTATGGTGCCAGACCTATCCACAGCACGGAGGGTCTATATGTGTGTTAAGGGGTTAGCAGAGCCACTTCGGGGTTTAGTCCGATCCACTAAACCAGCCACACTCCAAGACGCTATCAGCAAGACTCGGGACTTACAGGATGTCTTACCCAGGACCCGGACACCTTACCCCCAGAGACAGACTTTTCAGTCTAAGGGGAAGGATGTGAGGATTCCTCCTCCAAAGGGGAATCCAGAACGAGTACAGCTTGACGACGATGCCAAGAGGGTACTGAAGAAGAAGCGGTTGTGCGCTGGCAAAGCACATTTTATTGAGGTCTTCTCCGAGAGCAGTGGAGAAGAGGATGACAAGGAGGATGCGGAGGCAGGAGATAACCATGCCATACAGGGGCCTTTGCCACCTCCACCACCACCACCAGGTGGTGCATCTTTTGCACCCACCGGAGGGGCCCTTGCACCGTTGTGAGGAGTTCCCAAGTATCTGATGCTACGCATACGAGGGACAGTACATGGCCAGTGCGTATCATTTTTGGTTGACAATGGGGCAACCCACAACTTCATCGATGCACAAATGGTTGAGCGGAGAGGTATTCAGACAGAGAGCTTCGATGGGTTTTCAGTATTGGTCCCAGGAGATCAGACCATGACATGTGCTCGTTATGTTCCAGAGCTTTCAATGACGATGGACACCTACACATTAACTGACCACTTTTTCGTGGTCGATATTTCGGACACCAACATGATACTAGGTGTTCAATGGCTTATTACTCTGGGGAAGGTCACGACGGATTGGAAGACCCTAGAGATGGAGTGGTATGATGAGAAGACAGGAAGGCATGAGAAGATACGGGGACAGCACACATATCCGCCTCAGACTATGTCAGCTAATCGGATGGAGGCAGTCTTCCAGAAGGGAGACATAGAGTGGGCAGTGGAGTTGCGTGCATCAGAGGCAGGGACTACAGGGCAGACAGTACATCCAGAGATCCAGTCCATCCTTGATCGGTATGCTATAGTGTTTGGAGAGATTCCACCAGGACAGCCACTGGATCGAGGGTTTGAGCACACTATCGAGCTTGAGCAGGGCATCCAAGCAATGGTCACCACCCCTTATAGGCACCCCAAGGCCTATCGGGACGAGATTGAGCGGGCTATCCAGGAGTTGCTGGCTCTTGGGCACATTCAACCGAGCACGAGTCCTTTTGCTTCTTCTATGGTGTTGGTGAAGAAGAAGGATGGTACATTAAGGATGTGCATTGACTACAGGGCCCTGAACAAGAAGACCCTGAAGAACAGGTACCCCATACCCAGGATCGATGAGTTGATGGACGAGTTGAGGGGAGCACGATTCTTCTCAAAGATTGATTTGAGATCTGGGTAACATCAGATTCGCGTGAGGGAACAGGACATTCCCAAGACCGCCTTCAGGTGTCACTATGGGCACTTAGAGTTCTTGGTGATGCCTTTTGGGCTAACCAACGCCCCCGCTACATTTCAGTCCTGCATGAATCACATCTTCTGTAGTCACCTGAGGAAGTTTGTGTTGGTATTCTTTGATGACATTCTCATTTACAGCAGGACTTGGGAGGAGCATCTCCGACACATTGAGATGGTATTGCATATCTTACAGGAGCAGCAGTTCTATGCCAAACTCTCCAAGTGTGAGTTTGGGTTGACGGAGATGTTGTATCTGGGACACATCATAGGAGTGGCTAGAGTGAGAGTCCATGAGGAGAAGATCAGGGCCATCAGAGACTAGTCGGAGCCAAGAAATGTGACGGAACTTCGAGGATTCATTAGCATTTGTACTTACTACCAGAAGTTCGTCAAAGGTTTCTCACAGCTTGTTTCACCCTTGACAGATTTGACAAGGAATGGGGCTTTCAATTGGTCAGATACAGTGCAGCAAGCCTTTGACAGGCTCAAGGAGGTTATGAGCAACTACCCAATGCTTGCGTTGCCAGATTTTACGCAACCTTTTGTTTTGGAGTGTGAAGCATCGAGAGAGGGGATCGGCGCAGTGTTGATGTAAGGAAGTCACCCTATAGCCTTTGAGAGCCGGAAGCTCCTTCCACATGAGAGGTTGTATTCTATATACGACAAGGAGATGCTGGCCATCATGCATGCATTGGCTAAGTACCGGCAATATTTGGTGGGTAATAGGTTCAGGGTGAGGACTGATCACAACAGCCTCAAGTTCTTTTTGGAGCAGAAGCAGCTACAGGAGAGGCAGCAGAAGTGGATCAGCAAGATCCAAGCATATGACTTTGACATTGAGTATGTCAAGGGTAAGAACAACATGGTAGCAGATTCCCTTTCACGTAGACTAGCCACATTGTCTCTTATGAGCTTGGATACAGACTGGAGGGCTCGACTCTTAGTAGAGTACTCCAATGACAGATTTGCATGTGAGGTTCTGGATGGGCAGGTGGTAGATGACAGGTACAGGGTGGTCGATGAGATCATCTATTACAGGGACCAAATCTTCTTGACTGAGGGGTCTCAGCTCAAGAATAAGATACTCCATGCATCACATGACTCACCGTTGGCAGGACATCAGGGGTTTACCAAAACCTACAAGGCCATTAGGGAGAGGTTCTCATGGAAGGGCCTGAAGGAGGACGTACTCCAACACATCCGAGAGTGCGATGTTTGCCAGAGGAACAAGGGAGAGATGAGCCATCCCACGGGATTATTGCAGCCTCTTCCCATTCCGGAGGGGAAATGGGAGAGTATTTCGATGGACTTCATCACAGGGTTGCCCATGGTACAGGGCAAGGATTGCATCTTTGTCGTCGTTGACCGACTGATAAAGTACGCACAATTTTTTGCCATATCTGCACACTATACAGCAGCACAAGTGGCCAAGCTGTTCTTTAGAGAGATCTTCAGGCTACATGGTCTTCCTAAGACCATCGTCAGTGATAGGGACAGCCATTTCATGGGCGGGTTTTGGCAGGAGCTTTTCCGGTTGGTGGGGATGGAGTTGACACCGAGTACCAGTCACCACCCACAAACGGATGGGCAAACAGAGATAGTTAACAAGTCGCTAAAGGGCTACTTGCGTAACAATGTCAGTGGGCAGCAACGAGCATGGTTGAGGTGGTTGCATCTAGGGGAGTAGTGCTACAATACTTCACATCACATGTCCATTGGTATGTCACCATTTTATGCTTTATATGGGTATCATCATTTATCTTTTGCTGACGTGATGTTTGGTGATAGCAAGGCTCCCAGAGCCAAGATATGGATCCAAGAGAGTCAGGATATTCTCCGAGCTCTCAAGGATAACATGGCTACAACACAGAACCAGCAGAAGTTGTATGCCGACAGGGGTCAGGTGGGGAGACAGTTCGAGGTAGGGGACATGGTCTACCTATGGTGATAGCCATATAGACAGTCATCACTAAAGCAGAAGGGGGCCGAGAAGCTTAAGCCCCGCTTTTATGGGTCGTACAGGGTGATACGCAGGGTTGGACAGGTTGCATATGAGTTGGAGCTGCCCCAAGGCAGCAAGATTCATAACGTTTTCCATGTATCATGCCTGAAAAAGGCATTGGGGCAGCAGGTGACAGTGACAAATGAGCTACCACCCATGGATGATGAGAAGCATTTGGTATTGCAGCCGGAGGCTATCATTGATACCAAGGAGAGGCAGCAACAGAACAGGACGGTCCGGGAATTCTTGGTGAGGTGGAAGAATTTGCCGGATGAGGATGCCACTTGGGAGAGTGAGAAGATCTTGCAGCATCCAGTTGCTTGAGGACAAGCAACATTTTGCTGGAGGAGACTCTAATATTCCTAATTAGCCATGGCTAATTGGAATATTCGATTTTGCCCAATTTTTGCCTTCTATAGTTATTTATAAATAAAAAGTGAGGACGGGGGACATAACTCACTTTAAGAATAAAAAGTCACTTCCTAGTAGCACAACGTTGTGACTTAAGGAGGAGCCAAGGGGGCCAAAGGGGGACGCAGAAATGGGGACCACGTAGACACATGGAGGGATTGCACAGGAGGGAAGAACACATGGCAAGAGGGGAATCACATAGGAGGAGGTGAACCTAGGGATTGTGAGAGGCAGAGGCTATAAAATAGAGAAGAGCCCTCTCATTTTGGATGATTTAGTTATGTGCATTTTGAGCTAGTCGTTTAGACTTCTGAGCACGCTGGCTGCTTAGCTAGTCTGCAGCATTGTTTAATGCATTGAGTGTCTCTGTTCGGAGATCTCACCCTTAGCCCCGGGGAACTTCGAGTGCTTGCTCGAGCAAGGTATTTCCATCGGTATTTCAGCAATAGTTTATCAACATTTCAACAACAGTTCATCAGCGTTTTGGAGGACCGTGCAACACCTGGAGAGGGACGCAGTTCTTTTTGGTTGCAGTGCTGGATTGGGGTTTGCAGGTGGATTTATTCTGGGTGATTGAGCAGGGTTCCAACTCTTGTCTCATTGGAGGATTTTTGGCAGGGTTTCAGGCAGTGTTTCAGGTAGATCTTAGAGGGGTTTCTTTAGTGGTAGCGCAGGGCATTGAGGAACTGTGCAGAACCCCAATGGGGTGTTTTTCGGGGGTCATCCATTCTAGGAAAGCTTTTTGAGTTTTTCTGGGTTTCTTGAGTAGAGCCCGAATCCAGAGTTTAAGCTTTTTCCGAGGAGGGGAGCAGCTCCAAATCATCATTTGTTTTCTAGCAGTAGCAGCAACATCCTCGCAAACAAGCCATTCTTGTCATTCTAAGAGTATTTCTTCACTTGCGTTGTGCAAGACGAGGTGCCATCTGTCTGATCACATCTTGTACTCATTTTATTGCTCAGTATAATAAAATGGCTTAGCATTTATCACTGCATTTCTTTTGTATTTGCTTATATTTCCAGTTTATATTATTATATGCTATTCCACTGTTATTTTATCACTTTTGGGTTATTATATCATTTGCACTTATTAAGTTGGAGTTTTATTGGGGTTTGAGGAATATTCCAGGTTAGGAATATTACACACGTGTTCCTTTTCTATCTACGCAGTCCCTCCAAGTGTCTGCATGGGCCCCATCTCTACGTGATCCTTTGGCCCCCTTGGCTCCCCTTTAAGTCCCAACGTTGTGCTACTAGGAAGTGACTTTTATTCTAAAGTGAGTTATGTGTCATTTTCCTCATGTTTTCATTTACAAATAACTATAGAAGGCAAAATATAGCAAAATCAAATATTCTAATTAGCCATGGCTAATTAGGAATATTACAGTCTCCCCTGGCAAAATGTTGGTTGTCCTCAAGCAACTGAAGTGATGGATGTTGTAAAATTTTCTCACTCTCCCAAGTGGCATCCTCATCTTGTAAATTCTTCCACCTCACTAGGAATTCCCAGACCGTCCTGCTCTGCAGTTGCCTCTCCCTGGTATCAATAATAGCCTCTGGCTGCAACACCAAATGCCCCTCATCATTCGTGGGTGGTAGCTCATCTATCACTGTCACATGTTGTCCCAACGCCTTCTTCAGGCATGATTCATGGAAAACATTATGAATCTTGCTACCTTGGGGCAGCTCCAACTCATATGAAACATGTCCAATCCTGTGTATCACCTTGTGTGGCCCATAAAAGAGGGGCTTGAGCTTTTCAACCCCCTTCTGCTTCAGTGACGATTGTCAGTATGGCTGTAATCGTAAGTAGACCAAGTCTCCTACCTCAAACTGTCTCTCCACCAAACCCCTGTCAGCATACAACTTCTATTGGTTCTGTGCTATAGCCATATTATCTTGAGATCTCAGAGAATATCCTGACTCTCTTGGATCCAAATCTTGGCTCTCGGAGCCTTGCTAGCACCAAACATCATGTCAGAAAAAGATAAAGGATGATATCCATACAAAGCATAGAATGGTGACATACCGATGGACATGTGATGTGTAGTGTTGTAGCAGTACTCCCCCAGATGTAGCCACTTCAGCCATGCTCATTGCTGCCCACTGGCATAGTTAGGCAAGTAGCCCTCCAGCCACTTGTTAACTATCTCTGTCTGCCCGTCTGTCTGTGGGTGATAACTGGTACTCGGTGTCAACTCCGTCCCCACCAACCGAAAAAGCTCCTGCCAAAACCCGCCCATAAAACGTCTGTCCCTGTCACTGGTGATGGTCTTAGGAAGACCATGTAGCCTGAAGATCTCTCTGAAGAATAGCTTGGCCTACTGTGTTGCTGGGTAGTGTGCGGATATGGCGAAAAAGTGTGAGTACTTTGTCATCCGATCAACGACGACAAAAATGCAATCCTTGCCTTGTACCATGGGCAAACTTGTGATGAAGTCCATCGAAATACACTCCCATTTCCCCTCTGGAATGGGAAGAGGCTGCAAGAATCCTGCGGGATGGTTCATCTCCCCCTTGTTCCTTTG
The DNA here is from genome assembly GCA_000404065.3 of Pinus taeda. Classification (NCBI taxonomy): domain Eukaryota; kingdom Viridiplantae; phylum Streptophyta; class Pinopsida; order Pinales; family Pinaceae; genus Pinus; species Pinus taeda. The sequence goes on from APFE030108556.1 coordinate 101,525, forward strand.
GAAAACATCGCACTCCCAGACATGCTGGAGTATGTCCTCCTTGAGGCCCTTCCATGAGAACCTTTCTCTAATGGCCTTGTAGGTTTTGGTAAACCCCTTATGGCCGGCCAATGGTGAATCATGTGACGCCTGAAGTATCTTCTTCTTGAGCTAAGACCCCTCATTCAAGAAGATCTGGTCCCTGTAGTAGATGATCTCATCGATCACCCTGTACCTATCATCCACCACCTGTCCATCCAGAACCTCACATGCAAATTTGTCCTTGGAGTACTATACTAAGAGTCGAGCCCTCCAGTCTACGTCCAAGCTCATAAGAGACAATGTGGCTGGTCTACGTGAAAGGGCATCTGCTACCACGTTGTTCTTACCCTTGACATACTCAATGTTAAAGTCATATGCTTGGATCTTGCTGATCCACTTCTGCTACCTCTCATGTAGTTGCTTCTGCTCCAAAAAAAACCTGAGGCTATTGTGATCAGTCCTCACCCTGAACCTATTACCCACTAAATATTGCCAGTACTTGGCCAATGCATGCATGATGGCCAACATCTCCTTGTCGTATATAGAATACAACCTCTCGTGTGGAAGGAGCTTCCGGCTCTCAAAGGCTATAGGGTGACCGCCCTGCATCGATACTGCGCTGATCCCCTTTCCCGACGCATCACACTCCAAAACAAATGGTTACGTAAAATTCGACAATGCAAGAACTGGGCAGTTGCTCATGACCTCCTTGAGCCTGTCAAAGGCTTGCTGCGTTGTATCCAACCAATTGAATGCCCCCTTCCTCGTCAGATCTGTCAGGGGTGCAACAAGATGTGAGAAATTCTTGACGAACTTCCTTTAGTAAGTACAAATGCCAATGAACCCTCGAAGTTATATCACGTTCCTCGGCTCCAGCCAATCTCTGATGGCCCTAATCTTCTCCTTGTGAACCCTCACTCCATCCACCCCTATGATGTGTCCCAAGTATAACATCTTTGTCAACCCAAACTCACACTTGGAGAGCTTGGCATAGAATTGCTACTCCTCCAAGATGCACAGTACTGTCTCAATGTGCTGGAGATGCTCCTCCCAAGTCCTGTTGTAGATGAGGATATCATCAAAGAACACGAACACAAACTTCCTTAAGTGATTGCGGAAGATGTGATTCATGCAAGACTCGAATGTAGTTGGGGCGTTGGTTAGCCTGAAGGGCATCACCAAAAACTCAAAGTGCCCATATTGACACCTGAAGGTGGTCTTGGGAATGTCTTGCTCCCTCACGCGAATCTGATGGTACCCAAATCTTAAACCAATCTTTGAGAAGAACCGTTCTCCTCTCAACTCATCGATCCTGGGTATGGGATACCTGTTCTTCAGGGTCTTCTTGTTGAGGGCCCTGTAGTCAATGTACATCCTCAATGTGTCGTCCTTCTTCTTCACCAACACCACGGAAGAAGCAAAAGGGCTCGTGCTCAGCCGAATGTGCCCAAGAGCCAGCAACTCCTGAATGGCTTGCTCAATCTCATCCCAATAGGCCTTGGGATGCCTATAGGGGGTAGTAATCACTGCCTATATGCCCTGGTCAAGCTCAATGGTGTGCTCAAACCCCCGGTCCGGTGGCTGTCCCAGTGGAATCTCCCCAAACACTGTGGCATATTGGTCAAGGATGGCATGTATCTCTAGGTGCACCATCTACCTTGTAGTCCCTGCCTGTGATGCACGCAGCTCCACTGCCCACTATACATCTCCCTTTCGGAAGACTGCCTCCATCTGATGAGCCTGTCGCTGGGGGTAAGGTGTCTGGGTCTTGGGTAAGACATCCTGTAATTCCTGGGTCTTGCTAATAGCATCTTGAAGTGTGGTTGGTCTAGCGGATCTGAGTAGACCCCGAAGTGGCTCTACTAACCCCTCAACATACATGTAGATCCTCTGTGCTGTGGATAGATTTGGCACCATCATGGAAACCCTCGAAAATTCCGCAATGTAGGTCTCTGGGCTCCTTGTCTGTTTGAGCCTCGTCAGCTCAACAAAGTGCTGTTTCGAATCCCTTCGGTCAAACCTCCCCATCAATCCCCTGGTGAACTCGGCATACGTCGTCACTGTGGAATGCTCGAGTGTAACCATCCCATGGAACCACCAATCTTGGGCTTCACCATCCAAATGTAATGTTGTCAGCTTGATGACCTCTGCCTCCAACATCTGGTTAAGTTGGAAATAGATGTCCAGCTTCTCCACCCAAGACCTTGCCGAGCTGTTTGATGAACCATCAAACGTAGGCAAGTGGAATCTACTAGCTGTGCGATGGGTGTCTCCATCGTGATAATGTCGGTGTCCTCTGTGATGGTCACGGGGTGTACTATCCTGCTGGAGTTGAACAAAATCTTTGAATGAAAGAGCATCCCTGAACTCTTGCCCATAGGCCTAGTACTCTGCAAAATAATCGCCCATATGACTGGGCTCTGCCTCCTACTGGGCTCCAGCCCCCATGTCTGCTCCTAGGAAAGTGGGCATGGTAGAGCGTGTAGGGGCATGTGAGGCCATCTTCGGAGTAATATCATGCTGAGTGGCACCCTACTCTGGAAAATGGTGAGATGTATCTGATCCCTCACAAACGTGGAAAACTCGTGGGTTCTCACGCTGTCTAGCCTCCACTGTTATGAATCTCTTCCCCATCACCTCAATCTGCCTCGACAGATCCTACACTGATTTGAGGAGCATGTCCACAAATCTCCTCCTGTCCTAATTTGCCATTGGATCCTCCTACTCTGCGTCCACTACATGCTCCTCCTATTCTGTGTCCACCACAGGCTCCTCCTGTTCTGCGTCCAGCACTAGAACACAGTCTCCCTCTCCGTAGGTATTCTCCAACCTACGCCTAGTGTCCCTGTATCTCCTACCTCTGTAACAGATGTAGGGTTTTTCCCCTGGTGTCATAGATTGCTAGCTCCACAGGCTGAGCCAGATCTATGCTTTGATACCACTGTAATATCTCGTTTCAGAGATATTCCCCAAAACCCCAGTAACTCCAACCAAATACGCACAAATGATATAATAACCAGGAAGCTCAAAATGATAAAAATAACAGTGGTGCAACATATAATAATGTAAACATGAAATATAAGTAGATACTCGAGAAATGCAGAGAGAAATGCTAAGCCATTTTATTATACTAAGTAATGGAATGAGTACAGGAGGTGATCAGAAGGATGGCACCTCGAGTTGCACCAGGCAATTAAAGAAATACACTTAGAATAGCAAAGGAATGGCCTCTCTCTGAACTGCGTGGATGATGCTGGAGAACTGTCATGCTGCTGCTATTGTTGGAAATAAAATGAGGATTTGGGGTTGTTCCCCTCCTCAGAAAATATTAAAACTCTGGAATCCACCTCTCCTCAGAAAACCCAGAGAAACCTAGAAAGCTTTTCTGAAATGGCCGACCCCCGAAAATCGCCTCCCTTGGGGAATCACGCAATCCCTCAAGGCCCTGCGCTGCCACTGAGTAGAATCCTCCAAAATACTTCTTGAAACTTTGCCAAACTCCTCCAATATGCAAGAGTTGATCCCTCTTGCCCATGAAACATTGTGTGTCATCCAACTATCTAGGGTGGGCCTCCCATGTCATGCTACCTGCACTGAGGGCATCATGGGGCAGCAACCCAAACCTCAGCAACTGTAAGCCATGCTGGAGAGCGATAGGTATGTAAGTCCCCACGAGTATGACCAAGAGTCCGCATGAATATAGAAAGGTAATCCCATGGGTGCCCCTCTCTTTGTCCTAGTCCTGCTGATAACTCCATCGAAGACCTGACTCTACTGAGCAAGATGTCCCCATCCATACAGGGTGAGGTGCATCCAATGGTACGAATCCTTTCCCTCGATGGTGTAAACTCGCACACCACAACACACAACCGTGCATCTACGTGCTTGTTGACAAACCACTACTCAACCCTACATGCTCCTACACACCACTGAATTCTAGGATCTAAAACTCAAATAGTACGTGTTGATCCGCACCCTATCGGTATCGCCTCCTCCATTGTCATATCACCATACCCTATGATGCATGGGCCTTGCCTCTAAATCCTACCTGAGAGACACAAAAAGAGAATCCCCATACATACCAGTGGCGATGCCACCACTGTGCGGCTCCTCAGTGACCCCTAAGTCCCAACTAACTGCTGAGAGTCCTTGGGCCCAAACAAGGGACTATCTAGTGGCCTGTTAATACCACCTCCAAGAGATTCCTATGAAAGTATGATGATCATATTATGATCCTATGTACGACCGTCATACCAAAACAACCTAGGGAGTCCACTCACAAATTAACCGGCCATTAGGGTATCCAACATGATCAAACAACTATGACTAGCAAATATGGTCTAGCAAGGTATCACACTAAGCCACTTGTAGCCACTTCAAAGGGTGCCCAACAAACTAGCATGAATACCACCAAGCCCACAATTAATCTCTCACTTATATCATCAAATTCCTTGAGGAGACTCTCTAAGGTTACATTCTACAAGCTCTCCAAGCATATTGATCCAAGTCTTCGATGGGGTCATCTCGCCACATATCCTAGTTCCTTGTCACCCAAAGATATCAAATCCTAGTAGATAATGTCTTTTCTAAATTTTGGTTGTCACAAACCCTAGCTCCTTCAACCCTCGCATCAATACAATTATAACGACTATAATATAGGTTCATTAACGAAACACAATTATTTCATGACTACTATATTCAATTTACAGTGATGGGTACAAGATCCTAAATTAGCATATATGAGCAACACCGTAAACTACTATAATCTCTATGTGAATATATGATAAAAATTAGATCTTCAACTACAGAAATTGTGGATAGAAATGTACTTCATTTATAAAAACAATAAAATTAAAAGTACATTCCAATTAGCCTATGACAAGTTGGTACATGTCGTTCATGATTGTCATAGGATAGGACACTTAAAATGTTTCAAAACACTAGCTAGGGCATCCACCATCAACAACCAACCATAATTAGTGAAGATGGCCTAGCAAGGCATCACACTAAGCTACTTGTATCCACTTCAAAGCATGAACAACAAATTAGCATGAATACCTACAAGTCCACCCTCGTTTCCCCACACACACAGCCCGAAGAACCTTAGGTGCGAGAAAACGTGTACACTTCCTATGTGCAGGTTGATGGGTGATGTGAGTCAGGAGATTGGAGGATTCAAGGATTTGATATATAAGGACTTAGAGCATACTTGGAAAGCTCTAAAAGCGGCAAGAATTCTTGGAGGCATAGGAGTCTGAGAACTTCTCTTTCCGTGTAAGATTCCTAATTAGCTATGGCTAATTGGAATATTCGATTTTGTTCAATTTTTGCCTTCTATAGTTATTTGTAAATAAAAAGTGAGGAAGGGGGAACATAACTCACTTTAGAATAAAAAGTCACTTCCTATGTAGCACAATTTTGTGACTTAAAGGGGAGCCAAGGGGGCCAAAGGGGGATGCAGAAATGAAGCCCACGCAAACACATGGAGGAACTGCGCAGGAGGAAAAGAACACGTGGCAAGAGGGGAATCACGCAGGAGGAGGTGAGCCTAGGGATTTTAAGAGGCAGAGGCTATAAAATAGATAGGAGCCCCCTCATTTTGGATCATTCATTTATGTGCATTTTGAGCTAGTCGTTTCGACCTCTGAGCAAGCTGGCTATTTAACTAGTCTGCAGCACTGTTTAGTGCATTGAGTGTCTCCGTTCGGAGATCTCACCCTTAGCCCCGGGGGACTTCGAGTGCTTGCTCAGGAAAGGTATTTCGTTTGGCATTTCAGCAGTAGTTTCAACAGCATTTTGGAGGACTGCACAACACTGGGAGAGGGACGCAGCTTGATGAGCCCCAAATTGGGTAACCTATTGGGCTCATTTTGCCTAATTATCCTTGTTCAATCCATGTTCAATCCTCCATTTTTCATAGATTATGCATTATTTTTTAGTATGTTTATGTCATTTGAACGAATAAGGGTGTTCACTCTACCTAGGTGGCTAACACGTGCTTATTTTAGGTTTTTTGAACACATGTTGGAGTAAAACCGAGCAATCATGGGCTAGGTGACAGCCAAGTTTGAGGTGAGGATTCGTAGGGGGTTGTCTCTGACATTAAATAGCCCTTCCTCTGGATCTCAACCCTCAACTCCGAGCTCACAGGCCACCAAAACGGATCTTGAAGGCAGCCAAGCAGATTTTGGAAAAGGGACTGTCTACTAACAGTTGGGACAGCCGAGTCCCTTGAATCTAGGAGGCCTGCTAGGGCCCTTGTGATGTATAAATAAGAAGGCCTCAGCCTTCATAGGTTACTTTTGAAACCATTGCATTTTTTTCACTATAGTGCTGTCACTTTCAGCTCATTTTCTTGTAGCCATTTTGGCATAAATTTTGATTGATGACTATTTTTTGATAATGATAAACAGTCCTATTTTATATCAGCTCTGAGTTCTCCATAGGAGCCGTAGCTCTCAGGGTTGGGCCCAACCTGAGAGCTAGGGGCCTCCTTTATGTACTGTTATCTTTCCTTTATGCATCGTTGTTTTTCCTTTTATGCATTTGCAAACGTATTTCTGTTAGGCAGATTAAATTGTGTTGGTTAACTAGGTCACTAGTTATGGTTAGAAATGCTTCAGATGTTTAGAATAGGTTGGTAGGATAATAACAGGGAAAAAGCTCCAGAAAAAGGGCCAACAAACACCTTTGGTTTCACCTCTCCCTCATTGGATCAGGGACTGGAATTGAAGTAACCTTGCTGTCCCAAACAAAAACACTATTTTTGCTTTGCCATGCAATCACTAGTGTACTATTTTCATTTGCAAAAGTTAGTTACATGTTCAGATCTTTGAAATGTTTCATTGCATAGTTGATATATATGGTTCCCTTTCAAATAAAGCTGTTTTTCATTCACTTTATTGTTAGCTAGATTAGATTAACTAGGACTTTGATTACTTGCAAGTCTTTATTGGTTCTGTTGTCGCGCAGATTGACACAACAACGCTCAGACCGGGGGCTGTCACTTTGATCCCCGATCCCTCTGTTTAAGCCTGTCTCCCGTGGCTAAGGGGGGTAGACCCTGTGAGATGATGAAGACCAACTGTCGACCAGTTGGTTGGGAGACACGAGACACGATTTAATATAAGCACAAAAAATGATTTGATTAGCAGACCAGTGCCTTAAGAGATTGCAACATGAAACGTGAACAATGCTCTTAGAATAACCAAAATGATATCCAGCAACTGAAGATGAATGCTAACCATTAACTAGATATCATATTCGTGTCTCGACTTGAAACCTTTAGATTTCAGCATGAAAGATAATATTTGAAAACCACTGAATCATGCAAAAATAATTTTCCACAAAAATTTTATGCTTTTCTGACAAGAATTTGACTTGAAACAAAATTTTAAAATTTAATCTACAAAACCGTAAGAAATAAATTTTTTTATTATTTTATTTATTTATTTATTTTTTATTTAAATAAAAAATCTAAAAAATGAAACTTAATTAAAATAAAACCTAAGAAAATTCTGAACTAAAAGGTTAAATGAAAACCTAAGCTTAACTAATTAAAACAAAACTAAATCAAAATTCTAATATTTTAAATAAATCCTAAACTAACAAAACTTAAATCTAAGACTAATTAAAATCTAAAACATTAAAATCCTAAAAAAACTATTTTAAAAAATAAAACAGAAGTAATATGAATCAAAACTTAAACATTTTAATTTTTTGATTTTTTATGGATCTATAAAACTAAACTATAAAAGAATTAAAATCTAAAAATTAAAATACATAACCAAAATAAATCAAACCAAAATCTACGCTAACCTATGGCATGACTAACCGAACTAACCCATACCTGCGCTATCAACTAACCAAACGAAACTCAAAAATTGCGTTACCTTATGCCTTATACCTGAAACCCAAGTCGATTTTTTTTATGCGTGCAGGCTCAGCGGACGGGTTCGATGGTTCGACGGGAAGGCTCCCATGCAGCGAGACGGGATCGACGACTGACCAGAGCCCACGCATATATGGAACGAGTTGAATACGAGCAGCGTACGGTGGCCAGCACGCAGGAACGAAATACCTTTACCTGCGTCCAATCTTTCCAAACCTGGAGCGTATGAAGACCCTGGCTCGATTTCAGTTTGCTGGTGCATTTGGCTATCGAATCCTGGAATCCTTCACTGTAAAAGAAAATGGATGCAGCTGTGGCTCAAACAGGAATCGATGGTTGCATGATTTGTTTTGACATCCCCAAATAAATCAACGGAGCTGCTTCCCTTTTCTTTATTTGCCTCCTCGATCTGCAAATGTTGATGGTATTGTGTTTGCGGGTTATGAATGGCGGGCAGCGTGAGGAGGAATGTGCCAGTTTGGAAATAAATCTGAGACGGAGATAAATGATCATGAACTAGACCCAAACCAGTTATATAAAAAATCGATTTTCTGCTTGCTTTGATTATTTTGCAGGGTCGCACAGCTCAGAAATCGATTAGGCTGATAAGACAAAACCCACGCATGGAACCAGACTTAACCCCATCAGGAAAAATCGATTTTCATTCTCCTTTGAAAACCCTTATGCTACACCCGAAATCAGTGCATCGATGGATTTGTATTACTCTTTTGCAGATTCACGCTGGAAAGATTTTTGTTTTCCCTTTAAACTCCTGCCACGTCAAACTGTGCCCAACCTATGTAGATTTTACCTGGCTCGATGTTTGATCTCTTTGATAACAGAACAGAAACCTGTAACCTGTGATAAAACCGAAACCCTAAGACAGAAAAAATTGAAACCCTAGAACATTACAGATTTGGCCCCTTAACAGCCAGATTTAACAATAAGCTCAAAAAAATATTCAAAGAAATATTGATTTTCAGATTTTCACTGTGAAGAATTTCAGAAAATCTCTCATGTAAATTAATAAGATAAACCGAATGATAGACCCAGGATCAAATCCAACTGGGCTCAGCAAAAATGCTTGTGGGAGTTGGCTGGTTCAGCCAAGAACTTCCCCGAACGCCCACAAAATCCCTTCAGAAAAATGTTTTCTGCACAGCTCAAAACAACCATCAGTAAAGAGGGCAAAATGCTGCTAGATCTCAGGAAGTAATGGAGATACCTGCCATTACTTCAGAAACCCTAACAGCACCCAAACCCTAGTAAGTGAACAAGATACTTGTGCTCACAATACTCTACAAAAAAGCTATTATTAACGGCTGAAAATAATATATGCAGAAAATTAAACAATCTCACAGCATTCAAGAGAGTAACACCAGCAAGATATGGACCCCAAAGTCTTCTTTATTAACCAGAAACAGATTTACACGAGAGCTTCTTCAGTCTTTGACTCACAGATCCCCCATCTGAAATGACCTCCTAAAACCCTATATAAAGGGAATGATCCCAACGGCTAGTTCGAGTGATCCATGTTGAAATGATCTCGACCGTCGATGAGGATCAAGACATCTCTTGATCTCATCCGTCGATTTAAAATATTATTATTTT
>APFE030108563.1:2243-12957 GCA_000404065.3 Pinus taeda
TCCGGGGCAACGCCCCGGGAAAAAAATTTTGGACCCTATATTAGGTTTGGCGAACCTACCTATGGTTTTCGGTCCATGGTTTTGGACGCAATGGTTCTTGGTCCATGGTATTGGATGCTTCGGCATGTATAAATATGTATTGTAACATTGAAAGGAACATAATGAAAAATCAAGATGGTAGTCCCGGTTTTAGGATCCAGTGGGAAATCTCTGTGTATATGTGTTTTATGTGTTATGCTCTCGCATTTTTATTTTTCCTATGATTTAGAATTCGTATGCAAGTAATTTCTGTACGGGGTTAAAACTTACAGAGCGGGACTATAAACTACTCTTCCCGAGAGCTACACAATGTTGGAGCTGCACGTAGAAACAAAAAGTCACAAGGTCCGCGACCACACACGGGGGATAGCGCTGCCGCACGGGTTGGCCAAAAAGTGACTGTTGAAGTCACTATTCACGATTGGATGCTCGAATTGAGGCCAAATGGAGCAGGTGACAAGAATTTAAGACGCGATTTATGGGCAAGATTTGGAAAAATCTACCGCCAAGGGAGCATTAATGAACCAGATTTGGGGGGAGCGGTCGAATTCAAATTCAAAAAGTGTTATAAATTACAAAGGGCTACCCAACAAACAACACTTGGTCATTTGAGAACTAAGCCATTGATCAGAGCCTTGATTGTTGTGAGTCGAGCATCGAGTGAGCCCCTGAGTTCGAGAGTGCTAGATTCCTGGACAAACACAATGGAAATAGCTGCAAACGTTATGGACATAACAGAAATGACCACCGAAGAGGTCGTGTAGGCCCTGACTGGGGGGGATGCTCTGGAAGGCACCGAGATTGTGGGATAAATCTCGAAATCACTGTGCACACCAAGACCCAAGAAGGACAAACAAGCAATGGTCCCCATACGTGTGTCCATGCGGAACCTATTGCACACCAAGCTAATAATGGAGGACAAGGGAAAGTCGTCACCATCGAAACCGATGAAGAAGAAGAAAACCTAGAGGACCTGCTCATTGCAGAAGATGAGGACGAAGGCATGGACGCGGAAGTTGAGCCTGCACACCCCCCCCCCCCCCGACAAAGTTGCCCGCCTATGTCCCCTTATGGAAAGGAAAAGCTAGAGTGCCCAAGGACTTTGACGAGACCAAGAGCTCACTCCAGACCCTGCTCCTCCCAAACAACATTATCTTTGAGGGCATGCACCTGGGATGGGTGCCAAGCTTAAAATTCAAAGATTGGGGTCTCGCTAACCATGCGAAGTCCCCTCACCTTGAGACCCCACACCTCATGAAGCCGAAGCAGAACACTACGATGGGGGTGACAAAATTAGAATCGCATAAGTAGTTGCATGGAGTGGAAAAGGCTGGGCTACTGAATCTGCTCTGGGTGCCGCACTTCCTCTGCGCACCAATAACCATTTTCATCATCAGGCAGCTACTCTACCTGATGCATGATGGATGTTTGTGGCTGGAGGAGCCCATCCCCATCACATCAAACTTGATTCACCACATTTCTTGGCTTCCATACAAAGGAGAAGACCTCACGGTCATATCGGAAGGGAAGAGCAGTGACTTCGCCATTGCAGAGGCCATGAAGAAAAAGTACACGTTGGAAAAGAAGAAGAGGGGCTATGCCATCTCCAGCATCAAGGACAAAGCAATACGTGTGGCGAGCGAAATCCTGGCAGGAAAGGTTATGTGCAAGTGTCGCGTGGACGAAGTACCCGCGCCAGTGGTAGCATTGGCTGAGCAATGCGTGGAGGGAGTCCAATTTAACTGGTCCACATTCCTCTACAGTGAATTCTTGGAGAGAATTGTCGTGAAGCCCAGGAACAAGGCAAAACGTTCCACTATGCATGGCTTCTACTGTCCATAGTGCTCATGGCTAGGGAATTGTTAGAGGATAGTCAATTCCCCATAATTGACAGGGATTTACCAGAGGCCGCGAAGTATGCTTTGCTCTAGGCCACTAAGGATGCCACTAGGATCTTTGACATCAAAATATTCTGGGTATTCATGGAGATGAACCTCAAAATGGGGATCAACCATAAGCCGCAGTTGTCACCCACTGTCTACAATAGTCTGCAGAGTTTCGTGGAATTCAAAGAAGACATGCATAACATTTATATGAGAGTGTGCAAGGACCTGACTAAACAATGGAGGAAGCTACCATTTGTAGCCACAGATGATGCCATCTTTAACGTCCTTGAGACATGGCCATCAGAGTGGCACGCCCCAGACATCACGGAGGTAGAGAAGTTGGCGGCACAAATAAAGAAAGAAGAGGCCAAGCTACGCGTCACACAATTGGAAGAAAAAAGAAGGGAAGCAGTAGCGGTAGTAGAAGTGTAGGCAGCACGGGATGCTACACAGAAAGAAACAAAGCGGGAAAAGGCTGCATCAGCAGCAGCAGCATAGGAGGCAGCCGCAAAGATGAGCGTGGACCAAACAACGCCTTGGCAGGAGCAAGAAGGAAAGGAAGCAAAGACAAAATATGGAGGTGCGGACCCACAAACTACATCAATGCAGTTGAAGTACCAGCACCCAACAGAGAGGGCAGGGTCACGTAAGAAGGTAAAGGCATTGAAGTTGTCTGTTGACCCAATCACCCTAACTGAGGGTGATCTGCACGACACTGGCATGATAGTGCACGATGTCACCTTTGAGGCTCTCCAATATTTCATGCAAGAGAACCAGATTGTGTTGGGGGCCCTCAGAGCGCAATTTTAGGAATTACAGGCATGCCCTCCTCAAGTTGGTACCCTTTCAACCAGCCTCACAGTCGGAACAATGCTAGCAGAACAGATGTTGCACGCACGGATGACAAATACCATAGTGCTACTAGAAGGGGCACTCATGACAACAAATGAGGCCGAAAGACCTACAGTGAGTGCGCTGAAGGGTCTCGGTATCAATATGGTTGCACTCCCACGAGAGACATTATATGCTTTGTAGGATGGGATAACTGCAGCGCTGCGAGCTAGGGAGAGTCATGCATTGCACGTTCTCAGCGAGTAGAAAATCAATATGGAACAATTGATCTTGCAGCATGAAGAATTGATGTCGCAGAATCAACATTTGGTATAGGTAATAGACGAAGCCTACCAAAACGTCCCAGAGTTGGCCATCCCAGCGGATATAACAGCAAAGGTGCGCATCCACAAGTTAGCATCAGGGGTACGTGAGGAGTGGGAGGAAATGACAAAGGTTCAGTTGGAGCTGAACCTTCAGATCATTGATCTACGATTAAAGGCGCAGTCGTCCACCCCTTCAAAAGTCAAAGAACAACGTGCTAGTGCTATCACAGTGAGACTGGACAAGATTGGCGGTGCAGTGTGCAACTGCACTAATATGTTGGAAGAATCACTTGAGGTCCTCACAAATCTGCAGGAGGACCCCAACAGCCAGCGTTTAGAGACAGAGGTGCTAGAACTCCAGCAACAGTATGACAACATCTAAGGAGCTTGTAGACGATGGTCCTCACACAGAGGCTCACATGGATGCAACAGGCTAAAGCGTTGAAAGAGCAGGTGGATGCAGGACAACACAAGAAAGCAGTCCTGAAGGCGCTTGTTCAGTGGATCGACGACACCTTCACCATCACAGCAGAAATTGAAGGTAAGCTCACACACTTGCAGGGGATGCATGTACCGATGCAGAGAAGAACTCCCAACACAGAGGTCTCAAAACAACATATGCACCAAATCCAGCAAGCAACAGATCAGTGCACTGCTGACCTTGCTGTAGTTCAAGTTCAGTTGAAGGGACCCAGTATAAAGATCTCCGCGTCGACAGAGTGACTCAAGGGCGAGTCACGATGTTTGTGTTAGGGGCCTGTTGGGCATGGAATCCCCCCAAGGCATGTTTTGGGGCTTAAAGCCCAAGTTTTGAGCAACTTTTTTGTAAAAACTCCACGAATTTCTGGCGTGGAGCGCGAAATCATAATAGAGTCACAAGGTTGTCCGCCCTAGTTTTGTAATGTAATATTGGCTGGATAGACCTACCCATGGTCCATGGACCATGGGATTGTATAAATAAAGCGAGGCTCTAAGTGTAGAAAATAACAAATAACTAAGAGAGATGAGAGGAAGAGAAGTCTAAGTGATTTAGTTGAAGTGTAAAGTGTGTCTATGGGTCGTAGAGTAGGAGAAGGCTCTGTAGCTGTGTGCGTAGAGGCCTAGTAGTCTGCAGTTGAGTGCACGGCCCCCTACATCTGAGTGCATAGGGCAGGTTGAGTCTACAACCGTTGGGAAAATCAATAAAGAGAAGTTTTACTATATTTTTGTGTATCTTTTGCGGGGTTAATGCATGATTTAATACAATTTTCAAGTATATTGTTTCTTTACTGCGCGGACTTGCATGAATATTTTGTATAACTAATTATTACTTAAAGCATTCAAGTAGGCAAAGATAAGTAACTAATATTGGAATATAAGCAAGACCTTGGGTAATAGTGTAGAGCGCAGCGCACAGCCCTTGGGTAGGGCTGCGTGAAGGTAGTGTATAAGGCTACGAGAAACAGGAAAGTGCGCGAAGCAAACTACGCTCAGGGACAAAGAGTGGACTAGTCAAACTCATCAGACATCTCCAAGATGCGGAAACCTGGTTCTAGCACCCTCTCATACTACTTCAGGCGAGACCTCAGTCTGCACTCCGCAGACTGTTGCTGCAAGGGTCAGTAGTACCAGGATTTGTTTGGCTAATTAACTCTGAACCTGGGTTAGGCCCCAAAAGCCAACATGTTGTTATTCTTGTGTTTTGAAAAGTGAAAGTGTATATCATTGAAGTGTTTTTGAAACATTTTTATTGTAGAAATTCTCACTATAGATTAAACTGATTATGCAATGTACTAAAGCAAAATACTTAATCTACTTCTACAATCAAACTTGTGAAAGCTTAACCGATTTTGAGAAAGATCAAACAGAACACATATAACAGAGAAGAAGATTCAATCACACATGAAACACAAAAGAATACTCTGGGGAAAGACTCAACTACAAACCCCGCTATCTGTATTATCATACAAGTGGAAATATATTAGGATTACAAAAAGATTTAGCTCTCAAGCTATCTAGCTCTCAGTACAATCCCTCACTACTACTCATAGACAGAATAGACAACACATATTCCTTCCTTCAATCCTCCAAGCCTCCTATTTCCTTGCGCAGTTTCTCCTGGGTCCTCTAGTTGTAACCTGTGTGATTCTCACCTCACACACTGCTCTGACCTCTGTAGTAACTACGCAATCCTCAAGGAATGAATTCCTTCTACATGCGAGAGATATTCACATGGGAATATTCTAGCAACTGACAGTACATTGTCCCTACATTTAATCTCAACTGGGTCTTTGTCTAAACTGACATACATGAGTTATTTATGAGAGAATATTCAGTTATCTGGAGAAAACTAGTTGCATGCGTGCATGCATTAACTGACTGAACTCACAATTAGTTCCACAAACTGTTTGGAACTAATTTAACTGGACTTAACTCAGTTAATTGAGCTAACTAATTACAACTCAAATACAACTCATCCTTATCTCCTTAATTAAGGGATAACTTCCTCAATCAAAGGGATAACTGTTGCATGTCTTCACAAATACTTCATGTTTGATTTTCTCCAACTAATTAACTCAAGATGAATTAATTAATTATTTTTCAGACAACCGCTGAGACTAAATTCGAATTTTAATTCTCAATTTTAATTCAAGGACAAATCAAAAATGGAATATATCCTGAAATGCTATCTATAGCAATGTTATTTTTAGCATTTCTTGTTGCTATTTTCAACACTCCCTCTCAACAAGAAAAGGAATATCTGCCACCCCAATCCTATCTCTGTGGAACTCGAATGTACACTTTGACAATGCCTTTGTCAAAATGTCAACAACTTGCTCCTCGGTCGAAATATACTGCAACAACATGATCCTCCTCGCCACACAATCTCTGAGATGATGATACAGAATGTCTATGTGCTTGGACCTATCATGAAATACTAGATTCTCAAAGAGTTTGATACAACTCTGATTATCACAATAGATCATAGTTGGATCCATCCTCTGATCAAACAAACCAACTATAATTTTCCACATCAAAATGGCCTCACATGCTGCCTGACTGGCAGCCATGTATTCAGCCTCTGCTGAGCTAAGTGCAACTGACCTTTGTTTCATGTTGTACCAAGAAACTGCAGCTGAACCAAGGTTGAAAATTCCTTCTGATGTGATCTTCTGATCTGGTGGACTCCCTATCCAATCTGCATCTATGAAGCCCTATAGCTTCACTGCCTCTGATCGTCTGTACCATAATCCATACTGAGATGTGCCTCTAAGGTATCTCAAAACATGCTTCGTTGCCTTCCAGAACAGCTTGGTAGGCTGAACCATAGCTTGACTCAGTTGTTTCACGGCAAAGCAAAAATTTGGTCGTGTGTTCACTAAATACATCAATGAACCCACAAGCTTTCGATTCACAGTAGCCTCTACTACTTCTCCTAAGGTAGCCTCCTCCTTCCTCCAGTTACCTGCTAGATGAGTCTGCATGGGCTTGCACTTCTCCATGTGAAATCTCTTGAGTATCTCATTGGCATACTTGCCTTGAGACAAAAACACTTCCCCATCCTTCTACCACACTTCCATGCCTAGAAAGTAGTGCATGAGACCCATGTCTTTCATCTCGAACTCTCTTGCAAGGTCCTCCTTGCAAGACATGATCAACTGATCATCACCTGTCAATATCAGATCATCAACATAAAGAACAATGATCAACTGCTTACCTTCCACCATGATGTCTTATAAGTTCACATTCGCTTCACTCTTTGTGAAGCCCAACCCAGTGAAGTAGTTTTCGATCCTGGTGTACCAAGCACGAGGTTCTCTCTTAAGCCTGTACAAAGCTCTCTTGATTCAACACACATGCGACTCATGATCGAAGGTCTTAAATCCTTTTGGCTGCTCTATGTACACCTCTTTGTCAATCTTGTTATTGAGGAATGTAGTCTTCACATCCATCTGATGGATCTTCCAACCCATCTGTGTTGATAGTGCCAACATCGATCTGATAGATGAGTACCTTTCTACAGGAGCAAAAGTCTCATCACAGTCGATCCCCTCAACCTGTGAGAAACCACAAGCAACAAACCTTGCCTTATGTTTCTCCACACTACCATTAGCAGCATGCTTTACCTTGTAAAGCTAATGGGAACTCACAACTTACTTGTTCTCCAGTCTTGGAACAACATCCCAAACACTGTTCCGAACTATGGAGTCATACTCCCCACCATAGCATCAACCCAAACTGGTTGTTGCACTGCTTCCTCAAAGGAAGATGGTTTGGTCTCTACACATTCCCCAACACGGGCAATGCAACTAGTATACCGCTCAGGTGACCTCCTCTATCTGCACCGAGAAGATGGCTCTCCCACATTCTCTCTTGCATCCATCAACAATCTATCAGCTTCCCTTGATTGTTTATGCCCCTCTCTAGAAGACTCTACATGAGTGGATGTCTCCACTCCTGGATCCTCTGCATGCGGCTACTCTGCATCAGTCTGAGGCTCCTCCTCCTTAGGAACCAAAAGTTCCTCCTCTACCTAACACTTGAGCTCCCTCTCAAGGGAAACTCGCATGGCCTTCATCTCATCAAACTTAAGATCTTTGCAAACCATTTTCCTCTGACCAGTAGGCAAATACACCTGATAGTTGTGGGGAGTATTAGTTTACCCACAAGTATCCCCAACTTTGTTGTCGGCTCTAGCTTCTTCCAGGCATCCTTGGTCACATGGCAATAAACCGATGAGCCAAAGATCTTGAAGTGACCCACATCTATTCTCTTCCTGGAGAAAGCTTCCTCTGGGGTCTTCATCCCAAGTATGTGATTTGTGCTTCTATTCTGCAAGTAAATTGTTGTGTTGCATGCCTCCGCCCACAAATGAAGTGGCAGGCCTTCGTCATGCAGCATCACCCAAGTTGCTCCCACAATCATTTTGTTCTTCCTCTCAGCCACCCCATTCTGTTGTGGGTTATGAGGTGTTGTCAACTCCCATTTAAATCCTTCTATTGCACAAGAGTCCTTAAGCTCTTGAGAGACATACTCTCCACCATTGTTGCTTTGCAAGGCCCTGATCTTCTTTCCTGATTCTTTCTCAACCAAGGATTTGAACTCACAAAACCTTGAGAAGGCTTGATCCTTCTTCTGCATGAAATAGATCCAGCATCTATGAGAAAAATCATCAATAAAAATCACATAATACCTTTGTTTAGCGATGGAGGTTGTCGAGAATGGTCCACACACATCTATATGAACTTGCTCCAAGATTGCTTCAGCTCGACTGTCTCAATCATGAAAGGAATTTTTTGCATAGTTACCCAAGGTACAAACTTTGCATGTGTCCACTTGCTCAAGTTTACCTTTTAGAAGTCCAGTAGAAATCTGCTACATTATTTTCAAGGCCCCATGATCAATTGACCCAACCATCTATGCCATAACTCGCTAATATCTTGGCTTTTCACCAATTCTACTTTGGAACTCAATGCAACACAATCATCTACCTCCAGCTTGTAGAGATTCTTCACTCGAATCCCAATCCTTTTGGTCTGACCTATGGCTATGTGTCTCAGGAACGTCTTTCCTTTACTGAAGACTACATCATAGCCTTTGTCTTCCAACATCGTGATGGATACCAAGTTTCTCTTCAATCCAGGCACATACTTTACATCAGTCAGGGTGAGCGGAGCTCCATGCTCCCTCTGAAACACAACCGTACCTTCACCTAAAACATGATACTTTCCATCATCACCCATCTCGATGCGCATCCAGAGGTCTTTCCCCTCCAAGGCACTGAATAAACTTTTATTGTCGGTCATGTGGAATGAGGCTCCACTATCTAGGTACCAAACAGAACCCACCATCGATGAAACCATGCATGCAATGAGGGTAAAATCCAATTCAAACTATGAGGCCAATGCCTCATCTTCTGATCCTTTCGAGGATCCCTTCTTGGATTTGTTCAATGGACAATTAGTTTCATATGGCCCACCTCATGACAATTAAAGCATCACACTTTAGATTTGTCAATCTTCTTCCCTCCATGGGAAGAACTCAATTTGGAATAGGAAGCATCCCCTTTCCCTTTCTTCACCTTAATTGCTGAGGCTAGATTTTCTTCATCATCATGCTTAGATGAAGAACCATCTCTGGTGCTTCTCCTGATCTCCTCCTGCATCAGATCAAACCACAGTCGTTCCCAATCTGGTAGTTTCTCTCTTCCATTCACTGAGTCCTGGTAGCTATGCTACCTCTTAGGAAGACAAAGGAGAGAAAGACTCACCATATCATCATCATCTATCATGATTCCTACACTTCCAAGCTCATCTCTGCAAGTGGTGATCTTGTTCAAATATGTAGAGATCATGTCGCCCTTTTCACACTTGATATTTTGAAGCTTGTCCTTCAGTGCTAGCTTCCTCTAGTCGTTGTTGTTCTAATATAGATCCTTCAATGTCTTCCACATTGAAAATGGAGTCTCCTTCCCACGAAGACTTGAGACAATATGGTCTCAAACTCCCTCCAGAAGAATCTTCCTCGCTCTTGCCACACATTTCTTCCATTCCGCCAATTCTTGGGCATTAGTTGTTGTTGGCTTAGGGACTTCTTAATCAATGAAGTCCTGCAAACCATTATCCTTTAATATTGCTTCCATGCGATCCTTCCATGCTATGTAATTCGAGCTGCCATCCAGGGCATACTCGAGTCTCAATCCATTGACTTCCCTTGGTGAACTTTGAGATTTGATAAGAAATCGATTTTGTACCTACAATCAACAACTTCAAACTTTGAACTTCTCCCTTCTTTGTATATTGTTCTCCGCTTTGATCACCTTTGCTCCGATACCATGTAGAAATTCTCACTATAGATTAAACTGATTATGCAATGTACTAAAGCAAAATACTTAATCTACTTCTACAATCAAACTTGCGGAATCTAATCGTTTTGAGCAAGATCAAACGAGAACACACAATAATAGAGAAGAAGATTCAATCACACATGAAACATAGAAGAATACTCTGGGGAAAGCCTTAGCTAAAAACCTCGTTATTTATATTATCATACAAGTGGAAATATCTCAGGATTACACAAAGCTTTAGCTCTCAAGCTATCCAACTCTCAGTACAATCCCTCACTGCTACTCATAGACAGAATAGACAACACATATGCCTTCCTTTAGCCCTCGGTGTTAGAAAAATGATATATATGACAGAGAAATGCAAGACATATAATATGCAGAAAAACACAAACACATAAAACCAGAGAGACACAGATATATGTGGTTCACCTAGTTTTGGCTACGTCCACCTCGAACGGCCAGTCCTTCCTTTCTATTATCCAGCAAAATGAAGAGACACAACCTACAACAGATCCATTGTAATATCCTATGTTTTCTCTCACAGCCTCACCTTTCTGTTTCTCGCTTGGAGAATACACATCTATTACACAGCTTCAATACAATACCCTCATACAAATAGAGGGGTTGCCTTCTACGGAAAAAACCCTAAACTAAACATAGGTTCTACCGTTAGATCATCTGCCTAATGAATGGCCCAGATTGACTAGAAATTACTATACTTTTACAAGGAAATTTTACATCTGTTTTTAGCTTCAAGTGCGCTACCCCTTAAACCCCCTGTTGGCCCCCGAACCCCCCAACCAGGG
>APFE030108563.1:14285-25528 GCA_000404065.3 Pinus taeda
CACAACCTTCACCACCTAACTACCCTGTTGAAATCAGATTTTTCTTCAGATCTGGAACATGCCTTACCTCCTTTAGTATCCATTGGTTTCCATTCTGTTGTTTTACAAGAAACTTACCCATTCCAACAATTTTACAGGGTTTATCATCACCCAAACGAACTTGTCCAAAATCTCCTTGAACATAGTCATGAAAATATTCTTTATCAAGTGTGGCATGGAATGAGGCCCCTGAATCTACCACCCAGGAATCAGTAATATTTTCGAAAGAAAGAATAAAAGCATCTTGTAACACTTCACCTGTCACATTTGCTTCATGATTGTTTTATTGTTGTGCATCTCCTTCTTTTCCCTTCCGAGACCTACAGTCTTTCTTTAGGTGTCCTTTCTTTCTGCATTTCTAGCACACTATCCTCAATCTGGACTTGGATCTGCCTTTCCTTGATTTGCTGCAATATCCTAAGATCTTTCCTCTTTCCATTCTTCTTCCCCTAGACTTTTCACTCAAAGCATTACCCGATGTCTCACCAGAGCTTTTCCATCGCATTTCCTCGCTAAGGATAGCACCAACAACATCATCAAACTTTAAAGTACTAGATCCAGAAATAGAGTTACTAATGGACATTACTAAACCATTCCAACTTTCTGGCAATGAGCACAAGAATAACGTAGCTCTAACTTCATCATCAAAGTTTACCCCTACAGAACTTAACCGACTTGTAACTGTATTAAAATCATTTAAATGGTCTGCAACAGATCCACCTTCCGACATCTTCATATTAAATAACTATTTCATAAGAAATACCTTGTTTGAGGTCGAGGGTTTTTCATATAGTTTCACCAACGCCTGAATCAAACCCTCTGTCATTGTTTCCTTTGAAATGTTGAAGGCGACCAACGCTGCTAGGCACAACCGTAATGTTCCGAGTTCCTTTCTATCGAGAATGTTCCATTCTTCATTTGTCATAACCGTCAACTTCTTTGTTTTTCTGTTCAATGGTAGGTACAGATCTTTCTAATACAGATAATCTTCCATTTGCATCTTCCATAGCAGGAAGTTTTGGCTGTTAAATTTCTCGACCCTGAACTTACCATCTTCCGCCAATTCTCCCACTCGAACGAGGAACCCTTCTTTCGTGCGAGTTTATCAACCAAATAGACCTTCGACTCTAATACCAATTGTTAGAAAAATGATATATATGACAGAGAAATGAAAGACATATAATATGCAGAAAAACACAAACACTTAAAACCAGAGAGACACAGATATATGTGGTTCACCCAGTTTTGGCTACTTCTGCCCCGAACAGCTAACCCTTCCTTTCTATTATCCAGCAAAATGAAGAGACACAACCCACAACAGATCCGTTGTAATATCCTCTGTTTTCTCTCACAGTCTCACCTCTCTGTTTCTCGCTTAGAGAATACACATCTATTACACAGCGTCAATACAATACCCTCATAGAAAGTGAGGGGTTGCCTTCAAGGGAAAAAAACCCTAAACTAAACATAAGTTCTACCGTCAGATCATCCGCCTAATGAACAGCCCAGATTGACTAGAAATTACTATACTTTTACAAGGCAATTTTACGTATGTTTTTAGCTTCAGGGACGCTGCCACCTAAACCCACGCTGGACCCCGGACCCCCCAGCCAGGGGGGATCGGCCCCCCCGAACCCTCTTGGGGGGGGGGGGGGGGGGACAAGTCCCCCCTGCACACCCCCACGTGGAGGGGTGTACAATCTTCCTAGGGTATACATCCGGCTGAAACAAAGACCTCTAAATTAGGATGATAATCATGCTCCACACCCAACACTCTAGGCCTCCTATTTCCTTGCACAGTTTCTCCTAGGTCCTCTAGTTGTAACCTGTGTGATTCTCACCTCACACACTGCTCTGACCTCTGTAGTAACTACGCAATCCTCAAGGAATAAATTCCTTCTACATGCAAGAGATATTCATGTGGGAATGTTGTAGCAACTAACAGTACATTGTCCCTACCTTTAATCTCAACTGGGTCTTTGTCTGAACTGACATGCATGAGTTATTTATGAGAGAATATTCAGTTATCTAGAGAACACTAGTTGCATGCATGCATGCATTAACTGAGTGAACTCACTATTAGTTCCACAAACTGTTTGGAACTAATTTAACTAGACTTAACTTAGTTAAATGAGCTAACTAATTACAACTCAAATACCACTCATCCTTATCTCCTTAATTAAGGGGTAACTTCCTCAATCAAAGGGATAACTGTTGCATGTCTTCACAAATACTTCATGTTTGATTTTCTCCAACTAATCAACTCAAGATGAATTAATTAATTATTTTTCAGATAGTTGCTGAGACTAAATTCGAATTTTAATTCAAGGACAAATCAAAATTGGAATATATCCTGAAATGCTATCTATAGCAATGCTATTTTTAGCATTTCTTGTCGTTATTTTCAACATTTATTGCATTCAAATCGAGAAGTGAAAGAGATTTTCATGATTAGTGAATTGCTTGCATTTTTATTTTTCTCTTTTGCACCAGTTTGAGTTGATTACGTCTTCAGTGAAAAGGAAAATATTTTCACTTCTACGACATTGCATTTGTTAGCGGAATGAAATATTAGATTTCGTTTTACTTATTGCATTGAAAAGATTATATTGATTATTTTGGATTGTTTGATGCATTGATTGGTTGTTTCCCTTCCTTTGATAGAATAGCCTTCATCGAATGAAAAGTTTCAATTTCATCATTTAGTTGCATTCTAGGAATAGGTGGCATCGTTGATCCCTCAAAACTGAAACTCAATTCAAAGACTAACTTTAAAATTTACCTCAATCAATCTAAGGAGAATTTGAAACATTAACGCTCATACTTAGTGGTCTAGGCTAGAGACGCGTTCTGACATCTATAATACTTTGCAGTTGTTGTTCGCAATAATCTTGCATTAGACAGTTCTAGCACAGACTTGTGCTCTTCGTACCATCGAGTATATAAAGGGAGACCCTCATAGGCTACAAATCTTTATCCATAGCAAGCCAAGCCTTCCACCCTATAAATGTGATACACCAAACACAAAATTTGAGAGATTTCCTTCATGTATCTCAAGTCCTTGGTAAATTTATTTTCTGAGGTGTCTATTGCAGTTCATGGTTACTTGGTAATCCTTTTTGCCTAGAGTAATTGAGTAGTCATTTTGATCTTTTCTGACTCCTTAAACTTGAAAAGATCATCGAACACTTGCCTTTTCAAGTGAGCCAAACCAACGAAATCGACTAGAGTCACCTTCTCGTCCTTTTCTCGACTCTTAAAACATGAAAAGGCAAAGTTTTTGTTTCAAATTTTAAAATTAATTGACCACAGAACAACATCCTTCATGTGGAAATACTCCTTAGTAGATATTAGGTGTATACGAATGGTAGCAATTCCTGAGTCTACTAGTCAAGGAAACCCCTCTTATGGGAATCCTAGTCCTTTTCCTTCTTTTGGAAATATTGGTGCTCCCTATATGTCAGCATTGTCCCTTCCTGGCTTGACCATTGGTCTACCAATTTGGTTGTTTTCGACCTCGGTGGTTCCGGGTGTCCAAACTACTTTTCAACCGATTCCTCCTCCACCTCAAAAAACATCAACCTCATGTTGATCCTAAAGTTGACCCCTCGCCTTCTTTACCTATTTCTTAACCTGGTTTTTCCTCTTTGTCTGGTGAAGGTCTGGATTATAGTATCTAGGAAGTTAAGAAGAATAAGAAGAGGACGAAAAAGAAGAAGCCAAATAATCAAGGGGGCAACCAAGCAACTATTGTTACAGATGAAACTGATGTAGAAAAATCTTTCAATCAGCCCCGGAAAGTAAAATTCCCTTGCATGTTATGTAAGGATGAACACCTTCTTCAGAATTGTCTTGGTATTCCCAAGGTCTTAGAAGTGTGGTCCACAAGTTCACATCGACCTTTGTCATCAACCACCGGTAATCATGTTGGTGACAAACCCTCAACTAGTAACAGTGAATCTCATGGGAAAAAGGGAAAATTTAAATTTCCTTGTAAGTTGTGTCAAGATAATCATCCCATTCACCTTTTTCCTCTTATGGATGAAGCTTCCAAAGATTTGGAAAACCTTACAGCTTCTCAACCTTTTCTTTTGGTTGTTCATCAAAAGATTTCCCTCGATCCTTTACTAGTTGATCTAGTGATTGATCAAAAACCATCTTTGGTCAACTCCGCTCTCTCTAAAAGTGAGTCTCATGAGTCCATTCTCGATGAATCATTGGTTGAGAAAATGGTAGACTCGACTCCACCTTCAGTTAACTGTAGCTTTTAGGTAGAGAGTGAACCCCATACTGCTCATGTTCTTTTGGTTTCTTTAGTTTCGAATGAACTGGAGGGAAATCCTCTTGTCCCGGAGGTGCATGAGAGAAGTTCTCATGTTTCCATAGAGTAATAGGGCAGCTCTCATGTTCCTACGACACCCCCTCCGAGTAACTTAGTCACTTATTTTGATTGGAGTTGACTAGCAGGATATCGCCTTCCATCTTATGTGCCTTTCCAGATTACAGTACAGGCTTACCATATGGTCATATCTACGACAGTCATAGATGAGGGTGCATCTGTTAGCATTCTATCCCCAACTGGTTGGCAAGATTTAGGTTCTCCTCATCTTATCCCCATCACCCAAAATTTGTTAGCTTTTAACAAAGGAACCAGACAACCGTTAGGTATCCCTCCTCAGTTACCTATTACTTTGGGAGGAAATACTATCTTTATTGACGTGATGGTTATCCAAGGCCCATTAGATTTTAATATACTCCTTGGCTGTGACTATCTTTATGTCATGGGAGCTCTTATTTCCTCCCTCTTTCGAGTGATGTGTTTCCCACATGAAGGCAGCATTATGATCATTGATCAGCGTACATTCATTGGTCCTAAATCAGCTCCCACTCAACTATCATCCCTAAATGGTTCTTATGTGCAAGTGGTGTCACCCCTACCATAGTTTAATCATGTGGCTACATTTTCCATGCCCACATCTACTGATGATCTCATAGATGATGCAGTACATCATGTATTGGGGCCATTGGAGCCCAAGTTTTCATTTGGATCCCTGGAAATGTATCCCTTCCAGAGTGTTGTTCTCCCATCTGATGAGAACCTCTTGGAAGCCATGGCCTCTTTTGGGTTGTGATAAAGGGTATTGGAGCAGAGTTCCTTGTCATGTGTCAAGCTCCTTAAAAAATGAAACAAGGGATGTAGTAGAGTTCCTTGTCTTGTTTCAAGCTCCTTAAAAAATGAAACAAGGGATGGAGCAGAGTTCCTTATCTTGTATCAAGCTCCTTAAAAAATGAAACAAGGACCATGAGGATAGTTCTTTTATTATGTCAACCTCATTAAAAAATTAAATAGGTTCCCATGAGGATAGTTCTTTTACTATGTCAACCTCGTTAAAAAATGAAATAGGTCTTCATGAGCATAGTTCATTTACTTGTGTCAAGCTCAGTAAAAAATGAAACAAAGTGTCATGAGCATGGTTCTTTTCCTGTGTCAAGCTCATTAAAAAATGAAACAAATCCCCTTCCAATTCAAGTCTTTGATTAGATCTTGTAAAATTCCAGTCGAGTCTTTCACTTGATCTCGTAAGTGAACCTTCATTTCATCTACCTATTAGTAACCAGTAGTCTACTTAGGTGAATGAAATGAAGCTTGGGGGCATGTACCTTGAATTGATTCATTATGCTGGGCGCATGCAAACTTATCTCAAGCATATTTTATCTTTGTTTCAAGCCTGTGTAAAAATGAAATCAAATCCAAGCATAGTTTTTTCTCATGTTTCAAGCTTGTGAAAAAATGAAACCATCTTCAAAGTATACTCAAACATAGTTTCCCACGTTTCAAGCTTGTGTAAAAATGAAACCATTTCCCACATTACATCTCGTGATTGTTGTTTTCATCAGCCGATTTTTACCAGATAAGCCCTGGTTTTTTTCATTCCATCGTCACCATCTCTTTGGCTGATCATACACTTGGTTGTTTTACCTTTGCCTGGGGAAAATCTATGATGAGTGGTCTTATTAGCCAACCTCTTGACCATTACATGTTTTGAGCAGTTCCATCATGATTGGAACTAGTTGCTATCATTTTATACCATCCGTTCCTCCAGGAGGAGTCATCTTTAAGCTCTTTTTTTACTCTCGAAACATGAAAAGGTCGTTGAGCAATTGTCATTTTGAACTCGTTAAAATTAAATGAATTGACATCATCTCAATATATGTTTACCCCTTTTGCAGGTTGAGAATGACTATTTACGAAAAAGGTACACCTTGGTCGACATGGTCAAGAGGTTCTTTCGAATATTGTTTTCTACCCTTTCGGGTTCGAGGGACAAATTACGAAAAGGGACATGATGGAGTTTTCTTTTTCGTCTCTTTTTCAAACTATCTAAATATAAAAATACCCTGAGTTACTCTTCTGTCAGAATTGTAAAAATTACATGACAAAAGACTTGTCACCATGACGAGCCCAAGTTTCTCCTTCTTAGGACTCATAAAACTTACTAGGATAGATTCATCTGAAGGGTGAACTTATACGATAAGCATATGGTATCCTCTTCGAGATTGTGTAAAAATAAAGAGGTACTCACTTGAAATAGTGGGGAAAAGGTGAAAGTGAAACATCTCTTGTATAGGCAGCATGTCGCTCTTGAACGTGACACTCATCTGCATCTCATGTCGGGTTTGGGATATCCTCGCTCAGTCACTTGTCTTTCCAGGTCTAGGTGATCAATTTTGCCTCTCATCTGAATATTCCACTTCATCGTTATGACCCTTGGTCGTATGTTGAGTCTAATGTTGCCACACTTCAGAGTCGTGTCACCAATATGTTCAAGAGAAGTCTTATTTGCAGTCTATTACCTATACATTATCTGACTCTTTGCTACAGTCTTTGATCCTACTCATTTTATTCCACTTTATTTCTTGTTTCGGTTCGATGATGAGGGAATCATTATGACCTTCCTTCGACAGGTCACTTCCAGTAGACTTCAGCTCATTATCCAGGAATGTGACTTAGAAACTCCCTTTCAGTACCTTAGAGATTTCATGCCTTAAAGGCAAGTTCTTCACATCCAACAACAAGTTTCATCCTTGGCATTCGATCAGATGATTCCATGAGTGTTCGACTTCAGCTTCATTTTCACATTCATAGATTGTATTGTCGTACCTTGAGAGTCATTGTCATTATTGGTGGTTTCTCTCATTCTTTTTAATGGTTAGCATCATTGGGCGGTAATCAGGTGGTTTTCTAGCATGTTCGAGTTTGACATGACTCAGGCTACGTAGAGTTATTTGTTATTCATGATTGTACACATGATTCTGCTATGCGGATGGTTGTGACCATACCATGAGACTTTAAATTTATGATGATCCTTATATATTGGATGGTTGCATCCATACCTTGGATCTTAGATGTACAGATGATACTTCTAATTTGGATGGTTGTGCCCATGCCATGGATCCTTTCATATATTCTTTATTATCCGAATCACTAGTTCCATGCTGTGGATTCATGTTTTGATATCAGATATGTATATGTATATGCGTCCTTGATTTTCAAGTCTCTTCACAGTGTTTGTCATCGTCCTTGTAAAATCTTGTAAAGCATCTCAACCATCACTCCCCGTTTTGCCTTCATGCAAGGGGCATTTGTTACACAATATTTTGTCACGCTTCGTGCACTTCCCTATGACATACCCTGAAGTGCCTGAAACATGACCATTATGTAGTGTACTCATTCATATATTCATCTCAGATCCTCCCTAAGATATTGATTGGAAAATGCCTTGAGCTTCCCCTAAAGGAAATAGCGCTTAAACCCTAATTTGAGAGTTATCGCTCTTTTGAGACTAAAAAACGTGATGGTCGCATGTTGTATCATACTCGACCCATGATGGCATTGCTCTTTTTACTTGTATACCGCGATGACCCCAAAAATGAAATTTTCCCAAAGAGGATGAGAAGCTTTGTAATCTAGAAGCTTCTAGAGCGGCGAGCTGGAGGTTTTTCGGCGTAGATGAGGTCGAGTTCTCCCAAATTGGTCTCTTAGTCTTATCCCTATGAGATACCTCCTTGAGATAATGACCTACTCCTATCTTTGGAGAGATCCTAACTCCCTTTCCCAACCTATATATTCATCCTCTCCCATTCCCAAATGGTTGGTCTATGTTTATTTGCACCCTTTTGCTAAGATTGTGTCTATATGCTACTCATATGGCTTGGAGAAGGATTGCTTGGAGAGCTTAGCTTGGACTTGGATATTCATTTCAAGGCAAGCCTATCAACATCAAGTCTTGGTTGTATGCTTCCCTTTATTTTCTATTAATATACAATTCTCGGTTCATTTTCCCTAAATGTGTATGCTCATGTATCATTTAGCTTAACATTCCTTGATCAGTTAAGTAGGTTACTTTTGAATATGCTATTTGTATGTACATTCCTTGTTGTGTCTTGATCTCTTGTGAAGGTGCATAAACCTTGTGAGCAGTAAGAACAAGCCCGTGATGCAAGTGATTCAAGGTCTTCAACAAAGGAGATCGAGATAGCATCAAAACGAGGTAGGTCATCTTCTTCATCTCTCTTTTCAATTGTAACTTAGGAAAGTGTCTGGTAGATTGTCACTTAGGTTGCTAAACCCACTCATTGGGCTAGAGGGATCGTCTTTGTCCACAGAGAGACTTTACCTAGAAAACAATGACCAACCACTCAAAAAGGTCCTCCTGGGATTTTAAGGTGGTCTTTGATACATCCTTGGGTTCTATTAGAACCAAGTGATATCCAAACTTTAAATTGATCTTGCTAAAATACTTGGCCCCTTTGAGTTGGTTAAAAAGGTCATCAATTCATATGATTAGATACCTATTCCTAACAGTGATTTTATTTAGTTCCCAATAATCAATGCAGAGTCTCCAGGTCTCATCCTTATTCTGTGCAAGTGCAATCAGGCTCCCACAAGGTGAGGAATTTAGTCAAATGTGCCCTTTTTGCAGCAACTCTTGAATCTATCTCTTGATTTATTCATTTTTCATAATAGAGCAGTAGTATATTTTCCCATTGGGAATAGCTACTCCAGTAGTTAGATTGATCGAATGCTTGACCTGACAATGTGAAGTTACCCCTGGGGGCGATGAGAAGATGCCCCTATATTCTTCCACAACTTTATCCACCTGCTTCTGCTACGGGGTGGAACCCTTCTCAGGGGTCATGTATGTGGCCACGATCTTCCCCTTACTTTGAGAATGAATCAAAAAGAAAAAAAAAAAATCTTGGTCTAGGAGATGATCTTACTGCATTGCTTAGCAAATATCAAAGAGTCGGTGGTAGGGGGGAAATATGTGGTATCATGTATAACTTACTACCCAAGGTACTAATAATAGTGTGAGGAATCAACTCATGCACAACATGATGCTTCCACAAGTATGGTTGGCCAAATAATACATCACTAACTTCAAGAGGAGTAATGTTGCACAGTACCTCATCCATGAAGGGTTTGATGTTGTAGGGAAGACAACACTATTGGCTGACGCAAATATCTCATCCTTAGTGGAGCCACCCAATGTTGTATGGTTGCAGGTGTGGTGTGGTATTTAGGCCCAATAGATTAATGACCTTTGTTGAGATGAGTTTCTTTCGGATCCCATTATTCACAACAAACTACAGCGGAGACCCCTTCACCCACATATGTGATTGGAAGAGATGCTCATTTTCCTCTGGATCTTCGGACTCAATCTTATGGATCTTGGTGATGGAAATGGTAGCATTGGGCTCTGCATCAATAATATTCTTCCATTTAGCATTCCCCTTGTCAGGTTCTGACTTAAAGTTGAAATATGCATTTGAATCTAAAGCCTTAAGCTCGGCCACCAATGAATGCTTAGCTCGACACTCACTTTTGTTGTGTGTGGGGCTCTTATGGAACTCACACCACTTTCATGTGTCCTTCTTTGTCTTCATGGTGTTTTTCTTTTCTTGTAGCTTTGGTGGGTTGTCCTGAGTCACCTCGCCTTGGATTTCTCCTTTGTTTTGTGGTTCGGGAGCGCCTTTACCTTGCTTCATATTCACAAATCCAAAGTCTCACTTCTTCTATTCACATTTCTACTCAATCTTGACGCCATATCGATAGGCAATGCCAAGCGAGGAGATGTACAGGAACTCCATCTCGTCCTATGTATTTATGTAGAAAATTGTAGTACTTGAGTACCATATTCTACTCAGAATCCTTGATACCTAACTTTTTGCGAAGGGTATGAAAAATATTTGTGAACTCCAACACAACTTGGTCCCTTCCCTATTGCAGTGTGGTCCATTTTATGTACTTATCTTCATAGCTCCCGACAAGGTAACATTGTTCCTTGGTGGCATCTCGGAAATAATTTCAAGTGGGTGCGACTGAAAATAGTGAGGTTTCCCTCTCATCCCTATTCTCATAGTAGTTTCCCACCAATCCTTGATGTGGGGGATAGATTTGAGGAGTGAAAAAGTAATATTTTCCCTATTATAAAATTCATGAACAAAAAAATATCCTTCCAATAGATTTACCATTTATCTACAACATCTGCATTGTTATCGGGAAATCTAGTGTCTATGCAAATCTGCTAGTCCCACTAAGACGGGTAGCTATCTTAGAAACAAACAGATTGAAGTTACTTTTGCTTTCCTTTATGAGAAGTAGATAGGAGAGGAGCAAAGAATAGAAACCTTGATCTTTCACTTGGTTCTCCGCTTGTTCCTTCTCCTCTTTGACAGATGTTTGCCGCTCTTCCCTTGACCACTCCGCTTCAAAGAGTACCTGTAAAGTCAAAGCAGCATAATACCTTCAAAGTGTAGAGATCTACAGTCATAAACAATATAGGACCAGATATATGTTAACCACATACATGCATATATCAGCTAACATACAAGAATGTAGAGGAAAACTCGAATAGATTTATTGATATAGAGGTTAGAAGAGAGGATTACAACCCATTGATCTAACCCAGCATCATCCTCCCAGCATGAAATCCCTTCTTCACCTCATGAAAAGCTTAGATCACCCAACACTATGATATTTCCCAAGAAACTAACAGCACTTCCTTACAAGATACTAGATTCCAGCCTCTGGATCTCTGGGATGAGGGATCCATATATAGATGATTGCAGGGGGGTGAGTCAGCTTCTGGGATTTTGATTAGTGTCCCCTCTCTGATAGTTCTTGATTCCACTTGGAGATT
>APFE030108563.1:43328-98761 GCA_000404065.3 Pinus taeda
TGATCTTTCTTAAGAAATTTTCCTTTCAGGTTCACCGTGTGATGTAGATATACAATTCCTAAAATGCAATCTAAGATGATAAACAATCGTTTTATCTTCTTTTTGCAATGAAAATCCTAGCTACTAAGGAAAGAGAAATGAGATTATTTTCAACAAAGAGCAGAAATCACACACTAGGTGCACTGTCCTAAATCAACAAGCAGTCTAAATGCAAATGCATGTGCATGTATTTGTTTTCGCTTTTTTAATGTGTGAATGACAAAAAGAATGCTAAGTACAAATTTGAATTGTTTCAAGCGACAATACTAACGATTTTCTTTTCAAAAAATGAAAGGAAGATAATGACGACACTTTGCGATTTAGAATTGAAAATTGCTTTTGACACTTGAAAAACTACTAATTCAAATCAAATACAAGAGTAACAGTGTAATCGACCATCAAGAACAATAGAATTCTTTTCTTTGACTGAAAACGACAATTGTGACACTTTCAAATCAAAAGACGACAGCTTGATTACGCTACTTCTTTGTAAACGAGGATTGTAAATGGCGAACAATACATAAAAACATTTATAGTTCTTTGTACTATGGAGGCTGAATCATGGAAAGGAAGGGAGTTTTGACAGAGGTATACTGATCACAGATAGCAAAACTCCTGTATAAAGCTGAAGAGAGTGAACAAAAACCAAAATCTGTAAGCAAAAGAGGTCTTATCTGATCATTGCACCTGTAACACAGGGAAAGTGCGATGCATCTCACTTACTGCACACAGGAGGTGTGATGCATCCAGATTCCCAAGAGGAGAAGGTGCAATGGTCCAGGGACGAGACTTCAACTTGGTTCTGGGTCACAGTTTACAGCTTAGTTCAGGGATTTAGGCCGAGCAAATGATAGTCAATAAATGCAAATCATAGGGGCTGATCTAATGAGGCTACTTGAGCCACCACCAGGGCAATTAGGATTTTTGCAAATCAATTGTTCTATTTATAAACAAAACCCAGAGATAGACTAAAGCAACATTGATCTACTTTGCACTTGCATAGCAAATGAAGTTCGAAGGCTAGCTGGCTTGACTTCAGGCTCCGTCTGTAAGTTTATAAAGTAAACAAATATAGACAAGCAAACAAACTAGTCACTCCCCAACGGAGTCGCCATTTTGTTATTGGGAAATCTAGTGTCTATGCAAAGTTGCTAGTCCCACTAAGACGAGTCGCTATCTTAGAAACAAACAGATTAAAGTTACTTTCACTTTCCTTTATGAGAAGTAGATAGGAGAGGAGCAAAGAATACCAACCTTGATCTTTCGCTTGGTTCTCCGCTTGTTCCTTCTTCTCTTTGACAGATGTTTTCCGCTCTTCCCTTGACCACTCCACTTCAAAGAGTACCTGTAAAGTCAAAGCAACATAATACCTTCAAAGTGCAGAGATCTACAGCCATAAACAATGTAGGACCAGATATATATTGACCACATACATGCATATATCAGTTAACATACAAGAATGTGGAGGAAAAATCGAATAGCTTTATTGATATAGAGGTTAGAAGAGAGGATTACAACCCATTGATCTGACCCCGCGTCATCCTCCCAGCATGAAAGCCCTTCTTCACCTCATGTAAAGCTTAGATCACCCAACACTATGATATTGCCCAGGAAACTAACAGCACTTCCTTACAAGATACAAGATTCCAACCTCTGGATCTCTGGGATGAGGGATCCATATATAGATGATTGCAGGGGGGTGAGTTAGCTTCTGGGATTTTGATTAGTGTCCCCTCTCTGATAGTTCTTGATTCCACTTGGAGATTGATGATCTCTTACTCATCCTTGGGCGAATTCAGAGAGGCAAGTGTCATAGGAGAAGTTTCTGGAAGATTCCATGACCATCCACCTTGCAAATTGTCTCTACCATTTGTCTACTCTCGCCCATCGCACCCTATAGAAGGTCTTTCCAGTATGCATCACACTTTTTACACTGAGTAGGTGAGATGCATCGCACCCTCTACACTGGGCAGGCTGTATGGTCCAGTTTTGACCCGTTATGAGCAGTTTTCTGTGGAGAACTTCTGGGAGATGATGTAATCAGCTGACCTTGTTCCTTTAGGGCACGAAACAACACTTTTAGGGACTCAGAAGCCCTTGGTTTATGGACATATGTGGTTGGGGTTGCAGTGCCCAAATATTTCTATAACATGCATCTATTTGGACTTCATGTGAATGTCAAAGTTGACTTGTACCTTAAAGGGAGTGGTGCCTCCAAGGTGGCCGATGTATGAAGATGTGTTGCTTGTGGGAATTCACCAAACGATTTGAGCAAATTTATCCATCATCTCATTCCTTTGTCACTCAAGGGATTATTCGAGAAATATTTTCAAAGGATCTCCTGCTCCCTTTTCATTCTTTTCTTCCATCATGGGAGGCCTTTAGGGTCGGCGAGGACAGTCTTCCAACGATTCAACCAATTCAAGCCCTAACTCCTTATACCTCGACCTCATTGGGGACATGCACAAACAAATAGAGAAAGAGAAAACTGCTCTGATACCACTAATCCAGATTTCTGTAGGAACAAAATGAAATATATATTTAAACAGAAACATAAAGCTATAATGAAAACTTAACTTCAATTTATCAATAACAAAATATTGAAAACCATTTACATTCAGAATAGAAATCAACTAGATCGAGCAATGTTAGCTTATCTATGAGAAGAGATGTGGTGGTTACATGTCTTTGAACTGTATTACAATGAGGCTTGCATAACTTTTATTACTATTGATAAATAAGGGAAAACCCCAAACATCCAAAAACCTAACCCCAGGAAATGAAGCGCCAAAAGTTTGTGGGTGTTGGGGTTAGTTGGTACACCAACTTCCGAGGGGCGTAACTTTGGAATACAATCTCCATTTGACGCATACAGTGCCTTGTTAGAAATATCTATCCAAGGACTACAACTTTCAATGCTCATTTTTTATTTTTTATTTTTTTTTTTTTTTTTTTTTTTTTTTTAGGGCCTTAAAAAGGCTCTGAAAGTTCAGGACCCGAAAAGCTACCAAAAATAGTAAATTGTGCTACAAGTAAGTGAACTAAACGAAATAGTGATGGGGGTCCAAGTGGAATAGATAGGTGGCAACCAATATCCACCTGGATCAACTTTGGAGGTGACTTGGAGGAGGGTGTAACTTGGCATCTTGATGGCAGTTTTGGTTGTGGTCTTGGTCTTTGATATCTCATTTTTTATATGATTCTATAAGAAAAGGATTGTTGAGTTTTCCCCTTGTGGGTTTTTCCCTATATAGCAACTTGATTTTCGGGTCTCTTGTCTCTTTGTGATCTCTATATTTTCCTGGAAGATTTAAAATTTGTATAATTTCTTGATGAAGAAGATATAAGGAGTAATAATAAGACATCCAACATTCACAAGTAATTATCAAGTAGAGAAATTAGGTGTTAGACTTCACTACACTTGGTTTCTCAACATGGTATCAGAGCTAATGTGAAGAAAGGTAGATCAATATCTATTAGAATATTTGTATACACCTCTCTCAACATCAAAACTAAATAAGCTTGAAGATCTCTTGAAGACATCATTATAGCAATTCTCATTCACTTGAAGACATCCTTGAAGATATTCTTGTAGTAACTTTCTCTCTCACTTTCGAGTAAGTACTCTTATACTGTCTATTCCTAATACTCCCAATAAAATGACATTTGTCTGCAAGGAAGGAAACAATTTGATGGAGAATCCAAATTTAAAGCTTGGAAAAAGATGATTGACTTAATACTTTAAAAAAATTAGTTCATCCAATTTGTTGAAGGGAATGTTCCACCACTAGATATAAAAAAAATGCTCAAGAAGTGGTCAAATACAATAAGGGAGAAATTAGATTTCAAAGGATTCTCTTTGAGTCCATAAAGCACCATCTCATTTATTTTGTTTCATATTTGTCTACATCCAAGGAAGTCTATGATACATTGGTGAAATTATACTCCATCAACACAACCGATCAAAAGATATCTTGAAGGAATCAACTCTATGGAACTAGAATGTCAAAAGAATAGGGCATGGCTTCATACTTTATGAGGGTATCAAAAATCAAAGAGTAACTTAAGGGCTTGGAGAAACCATATATGACTCTGAATTTATCAATTTTGTAATCAATGATCTACCTCTAGCTTGGGATGCTTTTAAAGGAGACATCTATGCTAGAAAGGAAACTCCGACCTTTGAAGGGTTATGGGATTTATGTTTTCTAAAACAATTGAGATTGAAGCTTAAAGTTGATACTCAACCTAACAATGAAGACTCTTAAGATTTTGCAGTAAGATGAAGAATTAAGTATGGAAAGTTTGGATCTCATAGAAACAAGGATATGTCCAAGGTCCAATGTTATGGTTTTCATGAATATGGACATATCAAGAGAGATTGTCCCAAGAACCCTAAGGGAAATGAGAGTAATAAGAGGAATTAAAGAAATGAAGCTTTAACAATTGAATATGAAGACGCTTCAAATAAATCCAAGACCACAGACAACAAGGATCTTTACCATTAACATTAATAAATAATATGGCAAGTGTACATAGCTCAAGAATATACTCTTGTACCAGGTTTGCAGTTAAGTTTGATTTTTATTCCTTGTTTAGAAGATGGAAGATAGAATAGTATTATTTGATGGCAAGATAGTGATATGATTTATGGCGGATAACATAGAATATTATTGGGATTCATAAATTTATTCTTTTCATGGAGATCGAAATTAAGAGGGAGCTCATAATCATCTGCAATGAACTAGTTAGAGTCGAATCACTAAAGAAAGAAGAGAAGCCTCCTTGACCATTGTCTACACAAAATCCATCACATAACTCTAGAAGAAAATAGCGTAG
Source organism: Pinus taeda (assembly GCA_000404065.3). Taxonomy (NCBI): domain Eukaryota; kingdom Viridiplantae; phylum Streptophyta; class Pinopsida; order Pinales; family Pinaceae; genus Pinus; species Pinus taeda. Next base: position 48,207 of record APFE030108563.1, read on the forward strand.
AAATATTCATGTCTCCAAAATTTCATCATGAAGATCCATGGGAAGCTAATAGGATGGTAGTCGGAAAAAGGGCAAAGTAGTCAAGAAGTATATCAATAGAAGTCAACATCTAACTTGCAACATGTTAGAAATTATTCACTTCAAATTCAGTAAAGCAGAATTGACCTTAGACATCGTAGAATGAACCAGTGACACTATAATGCCTTGCCGAGTATTTCAGGGAGCAAAATTTTATTATATATCTAGTAGGACATAGTAGAATGTATTATAGGAAAAGTAAATGTTTTTAAGTATACATCAAAGAAGTCAGCACTTAGTGTTAGATGGAAGCATGGAAGCAAGTCTTGAATAGGTTCTCCCTAAAAAAGGTAGAAGTTAACAATATTCAGCTTAAAATGTTACTCTTGATTCTTGAAAACCTAAAGAAGACCTTGTACTTTGGAATCAAATTGAATGATTCAAGAAGAACTCATGAGTTAGAGATATTATCTTCAGAGGGAGTCGAAAGTAGAATCTGAAATATCTTGGATGAATAACATAACTACTTAAGGATTGATGAAAAACTAAGAGAAACTTATCCTCCAAGAAGAGAGTTATATACCTATGGTAACAACATCTAACAAAAATTGGAGAATTCTCATATTGTTGATCCATCATTGTAGTTGTAGTTAATTGGCTTCATGATACATTTGACTGGAAATGTTGATGATGAGTAGAGATACTACTACTGGTTGGTTCTACTTGGAATTTGGTTTCTTAGAAAAGCATGAAGCAGGACTCTATTTCACTATGAAGGAAAAAGATGTGGAATCTTGTACAATCGGTCGTGAATCACTTTGGATCCATAAAATATTTTATGACATGTTGGATTCAATTATGATACCTTGTATTGATAAAAGCTATATGAAGATTGTCAAAGAACTAGGAAGTTCGAAGCGCATTATGATTCGTGACATGACACGAAATGGAGTCGTGAAGCTACAATATATCTCTAGTGATGAATGGGCAATTCATATATCCATGAAGTCCCTTCCTAAGGGAAAGGACAGGTATTTTTTACAAGATTGGGCTTGTAGATATCTCCTCCTTATTTGAGAGGGAGTGAGGATGGATACCTTTGTTCTCCGTGTATCACGTACTACGGCTAGGATTTATAATCGTGAATCAAGTACATGAACACATGTAGGGAGAATGGTGGGTTAGATAAGCATCAAGGACTAGCATTCTTGAGATTTGCACTATGACCAGGACTAACAATCATAAGTCAAGTACATTGATCTAATATAAGAATGGTCCGGAGGACCGACATTTCCTTGTGTCAATAATTGTGACAACAGATTAGGAAATTGTCCTATGAGGATGTACTATGGTAAACCTAGGTGGAGTATGTTCCTCAGAGAGGTGGTGTGGTGTCCTATTGAATGCCTCCCAACATTGTTCTTTGATCTAATGGAGAGATAAATCATACTTGTCAATGACTTAGTAGTTTGACATTGTTGGTTATGATCGTGTTATCATGACTGATGCTTATCAATTTGGATCCTTTCTTATATGAATATTTTAACTTGAGATTATCTTGTTGCAACATTATGAATACCTCCCTAGTTAAGAGGGAGTTTTGAAGTTGTATCTAGAGTTGGTCTTCATAATGTAAATTTATCATTGATGTATTTATTATATTTTTTCCAAAGCATATTCCTCATGCCTAAGAGTCAAAAAGAGTCTAAAAGAGTTTATTATGAGTCAAAACAAAATGTATTTGAGTCATGTGCCATTTGGACATTTGTAAGAAAAAGGGATTTAAATTTTATGTTGAGTCAAAAGTCCAAAAGATGACCAAGTTGACCCTCCTTGGACAAGTCAGCCTGGGCATCAAAGTGACACTTATTCAACCCTCCTAGAGAATTATATATAAAATGTTGTTCGACTAATTTGGAAGATTACTCACTCACATAACAAGAAGTACATCTAAACCTAGTAAACAAGAATAAGACGAGTCAAAGGAGAGAGAAAGAAAAAGTCAAGAATAAGAAGAATATTCCTCTCATTGACTAAAGTTTGACCTTACAACAATTCGCACATGTGGACTGGAATTTCTGTGAAAGACGCTGAATTTTCTGAAGTGGTTGCAGGTCGAAATTTGGCCCTAGTTGCAAGTTTGAAATTCTGAACCTTGACCAGATTTGGAGCAATTTGACTAGCGTTGACTTTGACTTTGGAGGTGACTTAGAGGAGGGTTTGACTTGGTATCTTGATGGTAGTTTTAGTTTTGGTATTGGTCTTGGATATCTAATTTTTTATCTGATTCTATAAGAAAATGATTGTTGGGTTTTCCCCTTGTGGGTTTTTCCCTTGCTAGCATTCTAATTTTGGTGTCTCTTGTCTCTTTGTGATCTCTATATTTTCCTAGAAGATTGAACATTTGTATAATTGCTTGATGAATAAGACAGAAGAAGTAATAAGAAGACATCTCACATTCACAATTAAATATCAAGTAGAGAAATTAGGTGTTACACTTCACTACACTTGGTTTCTCAATAGTTAAAACCTTATTGTTAAATCAGAATAATCCCTTAAATATTGAAATATGCATTTTTCTTATATAGAATATAGAAATTTTATAATTTAACAAAAAAAAAGGGGAAGTTGAAAATATATATATATATATATATAATCATATTCACATTGTTGCACATAAAAAAAATAAATATATATAAAAGAAGGAAAAATACATGATCATATTCACATAGTTAAGCCAACATTATCAAAGTTGATACCCAAGTTCATGTGATTAATAATCTTGTTAATAATAAGCGTAGAAGAGTACCAATGTACTTTGAGGATGAGATCATTTGGACTCACTCTAAAAGGGGATATTACCAACCAAAGGAAGGTTAATTATTTATACATGTTGACAGGGAACCAGCGTAACTGAAATGATGGTGGAAATCATCATGGAACCTAAAGAGTCCAGGTAAATCTAGGCTCTTACTATGGTGCTTATTGGAAAAAAAGGTTCCTGCAAGAGATAATCTTATGAAGAAATCCTTTCATGGACCTATGTGGTGTGCACTATGTTGATCTGTTGTAGGAACAATGGACCACTTATTTATTACTTGTCAGTATGTGGTCATTGTTTGGGGCCTCTTATACCAGCACTTAATATCCACATCTGTTGGGGAGGAGATACTTTTAATGGTGCCAGGGAGACTTGGTGGAACGTAGATTCCCTTGACAAATTAAAGAACCTCCCTCTTTTAGTTTGTTGGGGCATATGGATTGGATGAAACCACAAGATTTTTTCTAGAGAAAATTTTCTCCCAGAGCACATCAGAGCACAAATCCTTACGATCTATAATCTTCTTCCTGAGAAGGAGATTCGGCATAATACTCGCAATATTTTCCCTGAGTCCATTGATTATGACACCCCATTGGCATATTTTGATGGATCGACACATATTGGTCACTGCGGTGGTGGGGTTGTTCTATATATCAACAATCAACATTATTTTAAGCTTCAATCTGAATGGAAAGGGCACAAATAATTATTATGAACTATACAATCTCAAATTTCTTCTATTATTTGCACTTGAAAAGGGATGTCAGCATATACAAGTTTTTGGTGACTCTCATATTGTCATTGATTGGTTCAATTTACGCTCTACACATCACGTGCATGCACTCAAGACATTACTAGAGGAATTTATTATGTTAAAATTTCAATTTGATCATATTACATGTCAACACATCTATAGGGAAATGAACTATCTTTCCGACTAGCTATCCAAAGCGAGTGCGCAGAAGGATCATGGCACATGGTTGACCATTGAGCATACTCGCAGCGACCACTATCAATATTACCATCGACCTTTCATAAATATATAGTTGTGAGAACCAGATTCAGAATATATATCTCAACACTTTTTGATTTAGCACTGGTTGTAGTAGTAGAACTTTTCATCCCATACAACTTTTGCTTATATATGTTTATGTATATTTATTTTTGTATGATATACTATATCTGCAGTAGAGGATTTTTTATGACATAACTCTTATTAGACCCTATGTTTGATTCACAAGATGTTCAACGCTCAAATATTTGGAGTGTTAGAACTAAGTTACAACAAATTTTATTTGGAGTGTTAGAACTAAGTTACAACAAATTTTTTATATATACAATATATAATTTTCACTATATATTAATGGAAATTACAATTTTTCTTTGGGGAAAAAAGAAGAGTACCAATGTAAAATGTTATTTTAGGAATAAAGAATAAAAACTTATGTGCAAGAGCTGCCTCAAACACAATTTTTTCAGATGAAAAAGCAAAAAAAACTTCAAGTGAAAAAAAAATTAAAAAAAAAAGTTAAAATCTTTCTAAACAATTTCCCAACTAATATCAAACAATAACTTTACACATAATAATATAATGTATTGCACAGCGTAAATTTCGATTCCACCGACTTAAAATCCGAGTTTGTTAGAATTTTTTTCACTCTAAGTTTATATATATATATTAATAAAAACCAATTTACTTTTAAATCTAATCACTTTTATAAAATTAACACAATTTGATTGGTGACATTGAAAAAAACTATAAACTTTACATTTTTTTTCACCTATTTTTATCCTTCTATTTTGATCATTCAACCCGTTTGTGGTTCATGGAAGTGTTAATTTAATTATTTTTTATAATTGAATAATTTCTTGAGAAATTAGGAAAGTTATAAGAGTTTTTATTTTATAAAATTTTAAATTTATTTTATTATTGAATTTGTTATGATATAGGGAGATATTTTTTTTGTAAGTTTAGGCTAAGGTTAACTTGTTTAATGGAGATTTTATTAATACCATTTTAGATCTATCTTAATTCCGGATCAAATCTCTTGAAGTGTAAATCTCTTTTCCGAGTGCAAAACTTGAAAAAATGTTTGCACTTTTAGAGATTTGATCCCTCACGAAGCTTGATAGATCTAGAGTTAAGATGGATTTAGGATGGTTTAATTAATAATTTAATTTTTATTTGAAAAAAAAGTTTGCAACCCTAGAGATTTGATCTCTCACGAAGATTGATAGATCCAGTGTTAAGATGGATTTAAGATGGTTTAATTAATAATTTTATCTTTTTAATTTAATTTTTATTTTATAAAAAAATAGAAAATAAAATGAAAATAAAATATAAAGTAATATAAAGCTTGATATTTGTAAACATTTAAATGTCGACTCAATTAATAATAAAAAGTTAAAGTCAATTTGTTATATTTTGATTTTATTATTAACTTGTGAATGGCTTTGTTACCATACCATGGGCCAATACTATGACTTATCAATACCACATGCACAAAAGCCTTAACTTCTTTCACAATCAAAATATATTATAACAATATAACACAATTTTTAACCATGGATATTCATCCCCAATTTACCATGGATATTATTAACATGTAAATAGGCTTTGTTACAATACCATGGGTCAATACCATGGCTTATCAATACCACATGCACAAAAAACATAACTTATTTCACAATCAAAATATGTTATAAATATTTTAGTTTAGTTTAGTTTAATCTTATAACATTTTTTTAATTAAATCTCAAAGGAAAAGGGTTATCATTACTTTTGAGATATAACTAAACCCTCTATCCTCAAACTCCTAAAAAGATTCTCGTATGGATGTTTCAATTAAAAATGAGAATACTTTTATATATAAAGATGTGAAATATATACAATATAAATAATATTACTAAGAAGATTCCCATAGAAATTAAATCAATGTTTCCATAAAATTAAAAATGAGAATACTTTTATATATAAAGATCTGAAATATATACCATATAAATAATATTACTAAGAATCGGCATAGATTCATCTTAACTAAAGATCCAATAAAATTAAAAATGAGAATACTTTTATATATAAAGATGTGAAATATATACAATATAAATAATATTACTAAGAAGATTCCCACAGAAATTAAATCAATGTTTCAATAAAATTAAAAATGAGAATACTTTTACATTATACAATATAAATAATATTACTAAGAATTGGCATAGATTCATCTTAACTAAGGATCCAAGCGATGAGAGCAAAGGAATTGCCTAACAATAATAGAGGAAAGATAGTGCATGATCTTTTTAAGTTTTTCATTATTGCATTTTCTTTGACATGGTTAATCCAAAATATAGGTTTAATATTTTACAAACAATTGAGTTTTTTTAATTTAGATACTTTCTTAAGCACAATATCATGGAATCAAATTTAAGAGAGAGAGAGAGATGGTGACAAAGTCGAAGGGTGAAGAGAGAGAGCAATGGGGGAGAGAGAATCAAATTTAAGAGAGAGAGGGGAGCGAGATAGTGAAAAAGTCAAAGGGTGAAGAGAGTGAGAGTGATGGGGAGGGGAGAGAGATAAGGAGAGAGGAAGAGAGAGAGAGAGAGATGGAGTTAGAGTGGGAGAGAGAAAGAGGAAATAACAAAGACATAGAGAGATAGAGGTGGAGAAAGAGATCGAGTGACAAAAGAGAAGAGGGGAGAGAGAGAAGGAGATAGGAGAGAGAAAGGGAAGAGAGATAAATGGAGGGAGATAGTGACAGAGTTAGAGGGAAGAGAGAGAGAGACTGATTGGGGGGGGGGGGGGGAGGAACAGAGGGAGGTGGGAGAGAATGACAAAGAGAGGAATAAATAGAGAGAATGATAGATAGAGGGGGGGAGAGGGAGATGGATTTAGAGGGGAGGGAAGAAGAAAGACACATAGGGAGAAAGGTGAAGAGAGAGAGGGAGGGAAGAAGAAAGACACAGAGGGAGAAAGGTGGAGAGAGAGAGAGAGGAGAGTGGGATGGAAGGGGAGAGGAGGTTGAGAGATAGAGAGAGAAGGGGAAGAGAGAGAGAGAGGGAATAAGAAAGAGACATAGATACAAATATAAATATTATATAGTATTATATAACCAGCCTAGATCCATCTTAACACCGGATCTATAAATTCATCTTAACCTCGGATCTATCAAGTGCCAATAGCGACCAAATCTCTGGATGTGCAAACCTTTCCTCAAGTTTTGCACTAAAAAAGAGGTTTGCAACTTGAGAGATTTGATCTTCCTCCGTGCTTGATAGATCTAGGGTTAAGATGGGTTTATGCTGGTGTAATTTCAATGAGTCAAAATGTTTAAATCAATAATTTGTTTTTTATTTTTATGTAATTTCATCGCGTCAAAATGTTTAGATAACATAATATAACAGGGCATTACAACATTTCTTCCATACTGGGATGGAGAGTGTCTCGGCCCAAAAATGTAACAAAATTAAATTAAAAAAAGAATAAAAGTATAAAATATTTTGATTGGGAAATGAGAGATAGTATTAGACCATGGTATGGTATGGTTAATAATATTCATAGTAAAATGGGGCCAGTATCGATGGCTAAAAATCTTGTTATATTGTAAACATTATTTTGATTGTGAAATGAGAGATTGTTTTTCGTCATGTGTATTGATGAGCCATGCTATTGGTCATGGTATGATATGGTTAATAATATCCATGGTAAAGTGAGGGTGAATATCCATATTTAGAAATCTTGTTATATTGTAATTATTAAGTTTTTATGTGCTTATTAATAAAATTTAAATATGGTTACAAAATTATTATTTTAATTTATATGGAAAAATGTACGTTAATTTATAGCTACTATTTATATCTTATATATTTTAATGTGATAGAGGTGCAAATATATATCAAAAGTGATTATAATTTTTTTCTTTTAGATTTAATAAAAAAATTATTAAAATTAAATTCAAATAAAATATTTATAAAATATTTTGATTATGAAATGAGAGATGGTTTTTGGGCATGTTGTATTGATGAGCCATGGCATTGGCCCATGATATTGTAGCAAAGTCTATTTACAAATTAATAATATCTATGGCACAGTAGACATGAATATTCATGGTTAAACATGTTGTTATATTGTAAGTTTATTGCAAGTATTAAAGTCTTTATGTGCTTATTAATTGCTTGGAGAGGTGCTCTACAGGGCAATATATGGTGGATGGGCGAGTGTGAGATGGGTGAGCGTTAGATGAGTAAACGTTAGATGTGAGATGGGGCAGTATATGGTGGATGGGCGAGTGTGAGATGGGTGAGCGTTAGATGAGTAAACGGTAGATGTGAGATGTGAGATGTGAGACGTAAGATATTTTTTAAATTCGTTTTTTATAATTTTATTTTTTATTAATAAATTTACTAACATTTGTTTTTAGATAAAAGAAAATATAATATACATATCACATTAAAATATATAACATATAAAAGGTGCCTATAAATTAACATCTATTTTACCATAACAAAAATTTTAATTATGAACCTTTACCATGGATATAGGCTTTTTTACAATACCATGGGCCAATACCCATAAGAGAAGATAACAAGAGGGAATAAAATCATAATACCATAGTTTATCAATACCATGGGCCATCTACAATTTTGATTATTATGCTATGGATCTAGGCTTCTAATTATTCTATTATAATACCATGGGCCAATACCATAGCTTATCAATACCAAACTTATTTCAAAATCAAAATATTTTACAAATACTTTATTTTAATTTAATTTTATAACATTTTTTAATTAAAACTAAAAGAAAAAAGGTTATAATTATTGTTGAGGTATATCTAAACCCTCCATCCTCAAGATTACTAAAAATATTCTCATAGATATTAAATCAATCTTTTAATAAATTAAAAGTGAGAATACTTTTATATATACATTTGTGAAAGATATATTATATAAATATGTTGCAGTGACTATAACCATCCTCCAAAATTTTTCCTTAGCTTCATTTTGGAGCTTCCCTACCAACCATCCTTAGCAACATGTCTTGCACTTCCCAGGTACTTATCCTTTCAGTTGAGTTTCTTTGGCTTAATAGCTTGTGATCGATAGCTTGTTTGTCTTTCACTCGCAAGCTGACCTCCCATGACTTGGTCTCAAACTGGCTCTTGTGTTGACTTGGAGAATTGCGCAAAACTGGAGGGCAACCAACCTTGCTCTCCCGAATTGTGCAGTCCATCCTGGAAGCTAGCACTACTCTCCAGAATTGTACAGAGCAGGCAGGTTGCCTTCCCCAAGAAAATTGCGCAGAGCAGCCCATCATTGGGCTTGCTCTTAGAATTTGTGCAGTTCTGGCTAGCAACCTTGGCTTCAGTGCAGAAATTGCGTGGAGCTTAAGGTGCAGCTAGAGCCACTCGGCCCAGAAACTTAGCAGAAGTCATCCCAAGGCTTGTTGCCCATTGCATGTGCTCACGGGTTGACCGATTCCCTCCAATACTGTGCAATATTTCCTTGCATGCATGGGCAGTTTTTCCTGAAAAAGAAAAAATCAAAAAGCAAAAAAAGCATCTCTAGATTTTAGGGATCTATTTTTAGCAACTAGGGGTTACATGCAAAAGTCGTTTTAGAAACCTCTCACCAAGTGTTGCTTTTTCTGAGAATTGTGGCATGCGCGTCATAAACATCAATCTTGTCAAAACTATTTATTCAACACCTCACATTTCGTTCTTCACTTTTATCTTGGAGCTCTCGCATTCCCAACGCATTTAGGAACTTTCGGCGCACTCATCGTAGCTTTTTCTGGTAAGTTCGCTTTTCATGTATTTTTTTTCTTTTATGTCATTTTTTGTATTTCGTTTTGTGTGAGTGTTATTTGTTTGGTTTCATTGAACTTTTTTTTGTTTTAATGCATGTTAGCTTTTATAAGTGTCGTTTCCAATTTCACATTGCATTTCCTTGTTGTCGCATGCATGACATTGTTTCTGCACTAACAGTTGTCATTGCGGAAACTCACTTCACACTTCATTGCTTTCCCTTTTTATTGAATCCTTCACTTATTAATTCCATGCATGTTCATCCACTCGTGTCTGCACCAATTATACACATGCATTCAATCCTTACTGCTTTTCAGCCACCCTTCGGCATGACTGAGCTACCTTGGACAGGACCTTGCCTTGCCCGGCTTGCACTGCGTATTTCTGGGATGGAATACCTTTCCTTACTCCTAGGAATTGTGTAGATCCTGCCTCACACTGGCCTCCATAGATGTTCTATGTGCAATTCTAAGAGACAATGCCTCAGTTGGCCCTCAGGATTGCGCAATGCAATTTCCTGGGTAGCAGGCATGCTGACTGAAACTATGCATTCCGCAGTTCCAATCCTCAGTAGGCCAAGATGGAATGTGCTCTGCACAGTTTCAATACATATTCATCTCACTGGCAGCTTGGACTATGCTTTGTGTAGTTTCACTGGAATGTCTCCCAGCCTCCCCTGGGGAAAATTGCACAAATTTTTGAGTCAGTCAATCAGGTGTGTTGCATGTCAATCCTCAAGTTGCTTTTGGTTTTCAAATGACAGTTTGCTTGCCAATACTGTTGCTCTGTCTTCATGCATCACAGGTGTTCATCAATCTCTCATCAGCACAGGTACAATGGCTTCCAAGAGAGTAGGGTCAAAGGACACCATTGAGAGCGAAATTGGAGATGTGGTCAAGCAGCTATCTATGAGATTACCCATCTATGAAGATACTAAGTTGTTCATAGACAAGGAAATCAAGATTACATGGAAGGACATCAATGACATCTTTTCAGGCACCTTTGAGGAGAATCTATAGGACCGTAGAGTCTATGTCAACATACACAACTCTGGCTTGTACCAGGTTGCATGCAAGTATCCCACATTTCCATGTGTGGACATGATCCACTGGATTGTCTTGCACACTGATCCAGAGACAATGGTACTGAGAACTGTTAGTGGAACAGAACTTGCTACCTTCAGGGTAAAGAAATTTCAGGAGATGTATCACTCGCCACAGCCGGTGAACAAAATGGATGCCCTCTTCACCCATCCTAGCAGCAGTGCAAACTCAAGAGACATCTTGAATATCTGGGTGAGAGAGTGGTCTAAGTTCAGGATGACACCCAACCAAGTATACAAGACAAAGACATTATGGAAGTCTTATCAGTTCTTGGTCATCTTCGCATGCCACCTATATGGCAAAGAAAGCACAGAAACATTCCCACAGAGTTCGATGATTGTGTTTGATCAACTAGCGAACGAAGGAATACCTTTCAATTGGTCTGACATGTTGGCTCTCCAGTTGAAGGGGCAAGTAACTAATGTGCGGTATCCACCCAAGGGTCAACAAGTAAAGCTCTTCATGTCTGCCTACATGCTTGATGCAATATGTGCCCGTCAACAGTTCCATGGCTTGGGTTTAGCATGACCACCTTCAGAAACCTCTGTGCACATCTATTGCAAGTTCTTCTCTAATTGCAGCTTCCGAGGACTTATACTACAGCTATCAGACCACTTTGGCACCCTAGTGTACAGGATGATCTTTGAGCAAGATTCACCTTACATGTCATAGCCAGTGATGGAGGCATTGGTTAACATAGCATATTGGTATGCCTCACCCCTTGGCACCTTCATCTAGATGTACATTGCGGAGATGGCTTCGCATGTGTTACCAAATTTTTCCATGGACAAGATGGTCATGCAAGAGGTTGCATACCAAATCTTGATAGGTTTGTCAGTGAGACTACACAGGAAGAATAAGGCATCTTGGCCTACTCTTCCTTTGTGGATCGGGTTGTATGAGATCCAGAGTCTCAAGCATGTTGAGGTCGAGACAGAGGAATTCAAGAGGTTCACCTTCAGCACCAGAAGTTTCAATCCATATGACCCACATCGCTTAGTAGAGGACCATTGTGCAAGAGTGTATCATTCTTAGATCCATGGGGCATGTCATTGGCCTGAGGAAGACCCATGGAGATATTGTTACATATCCTCAAAGCTCAATGAACCAATCAGAGTGGTTGAAGAATGGTTAGCAGTGTGCAAGGCAGCAATTTCAGCAATAGTAGAGGGTAGGAGACCTACGCATGACAAAGCTAAGAGAAAGGTTGCTGACAACGCAAAGGCAAAGCAAAGTTTCAAGTTCAAGGTAGATCCACTTGTAATGAGAACAACTTTGGATATTGAGGTAAAGAAGCGACAATGCAATAGAAGGATTTCGCAAAGACAGAAGGAGAAGAAAAAACTGGAGGAGGCAGAGAAGAAGTTGCAGGAGGTGAAGAAACAACTAAGAGAAGAATACAAGTTGTGCAGAAGGGAGAAGGAACCACAGCAAGAACGAGAACAATAGGAGGCGCAACATGCACACATTGATGAAACTATGCAAATACAGGTTATTGACTCATCACAGCTGACAGATAGCAATAAGATGAGCAGTCGCAGGAGCATGACTTTGCTCAGGAGATTGAACAAATGTTGGAGCATATGGACGCAGATGTGGTTCAGCTAGAGTAGGACTAGGATACAGATCTCATGACCAAGGACCCAGAGGTCACTCTACCAGATTCACTATGTCCGGGAGCAGAGGAAGTCCCAAGTGATCAAGGAGACACAGAAATCCTTGAGGAAAATTCGGAAGTAGAGGTGCACAACATATCCTTTGACGAGTCACAACACAGAGTTGTGCAGTCACACAGAGTGCCCACTCGAGATGTCCAAGCATCTCCTGCGCATTTTCAAGAATAAGTGATCATGTCTAATGTGCCTAAACATACAGCTGCATTAGCCGATGCTACAAAGGCATATGTCGAATCCATCAGCTCAAGTGTGAGATTCTTGATAGCTGAGAACAAGCACATGCCTAAGGAATTGCAAGAAGCCAAGCAAGGAGAAGAGCAAGCTAAAGCATCCGCCAGAGCAGATTTGAAGAAAGTAATACTTAATGAAGTATCGTCTCTCGAGACAATCATGTGGAAGTCGTACTTCAGGTTCATCACCGTGCATAAGTCAGTTGTCCATCTTAATGGTTGGCAGCAACATTGTGATAGGAGAGCATGCATCTTGACAGACATACACATTGTTGTTGATCACATGTAGTTATGGAAAATGAGGTACAAGGGAGCCCCGTTGTGCTTGCCAAAGATGATGAAGCCAAAGGCAGTGGAGTTGAAGGCACGCATTGTGAAAATTTATGAATCTAACACATTAGAAACCACTACTGCAATTACTGGTTTACAATATCCTACTTGTTCTTTGCATTAACAAGTTATTTACTTACATAAACATTGATGTAAACACAATTGCAGCCTACACAAAAATAGAGATCATGAACTAAAATAAACTGAGCGAATAACACAAGGGACATTGTTATTTTTGGATAATCATCCTTGGAAAAACACAATTAGGGAAAACTGGTGTAGCATATAGAGGGCTTTTATTATTAAGTAGATTTGTTAATAATAGTAGGGTGCCAGATATGGCTCACCCAACAGATAAAATCCTTGGCAGAAGTATCTCTATCGAAATACATATATTTTGGAAAATTCAGCAACAGGATGATCAAACCCCACAGTGACCCAATCATTCCCAGTGCTAGAGAGTGATGGCTGCTCCAAGATATGTGTTGGAACTGTGTCACTCTTCTAGGAGTTACGTCACCCCAACAGTGAGCTTCCCTTTCTCAGAAAGTTGATTTTGTTGATCTTCTCCTTCTCTGCCCAACAGAATCACCTCAGCATTGCCTCTAAGGGCCTGTGTCAGCCTCTATAGCTTTTGTCTCACTTGCATCAGCCTTCTATGTCACCTGCGTCATACCCTATAGCCTCTATGTCACCCTCTCTGGTACTTCGTTGTCTCTCCTAGTGCTTCTCTTCCTCCCTGCTATGTATTCTTTGGCATTGGATAGAAAATCCCTTTCCGAACTGCCCCTCACTGCAACTTAGATCACTAGCTAGATTTTCTCAACAAACCTTGCCCCAAAAAAATCAAACTCTTTAATCTATTAGGTGTATCTCCAACTGACCCTCAAGCCTCCTCTTATACTTTTCCAGTTGATGAATCAACGGCTAAGATTAAGTCCCTAATCAACATTTAAGCTTAGAACTGGATTGACCCTCGTCACTTAGCACTTTCTCACCCATATTCTTATTAATACACATTAATATTTTTATTTTCCTAAGTTTAGACTCAGGAACCCATTAAAAATATTATTTGTTTTAATAACTCCTCATCAGGGTGGAATTTCTCCCAGCTATTTTTCTCTCTTGGAGATCTCATGTATTCTAGCCCCTCCACCAAATTTCGGATGTTGCTAGAACACATCTGATGCTACCCAAAATCAACACTCCCTCTCAGCGAGGAATGTGCTCTAGCAACACTTCACCATAGAAGCATTACAATGATCCTCTGCATCAGTCCTTTGTGTTGTTGATGCTTGGCCTGATGCCTTTCATCCACTACACTTTTGCTTCCTGTACTATTTCCCATGACTCTACCACTGCCACTACTACATATGTATTGTAGCTCCCTCTCCAAATGCTACCTCATGCTACCCATAGCACTGCCACTACTAATTGCTTCACTGCAACTCAGTTATCAAGAAGTAAGTAATTGGTACTTCACCCAAAAATTGACATGTTGGTTAGCCTGGAAGCCTCGTGATGTTGAAGCTACCTCTGCTACTAACTTGTGCTCCCTCTGTTGCCATTGTGCTGCTGCAAACTCCTATGTGCCTCTCGTACAGCTGCAACCTTCATTGGGTTGCTACAGTCTTTGGCACTTTAGCTCTGACATTGTCGCTCCATCACACCTTGCTCCAACCGAAACCTGTCACTTTTCTATTGTCGTTAAGGGCTCCGATAGCCATATGTGATCCAAGATTTTGGGCACCTCAAGGATCCTGCCCGTATGTAGTCTTCTCAACTACAACTCCATATCACCCCACCTCTTCTCTAGAGGCGCATGAGCACTCATGGCACAATCATCATCCTCCTCAACATCCTTGTCAGCCTTTGCTAGAGCAGCCTTTGAGTCGAAAGCCTCCCCCTTGCCTTTCTTCCTAGGGCACTACGAGGCATAATGTCCCAATTCCCCACAGTTGAAGCACTTTACCTTGGAGATGTCCTTCTTCTTCCTCTTTTGTTGCCCCTATTGTCCCACTGATGTGACAACTACATCCTCCTCCTCCTCCTTGACTCGAGCTACCTTGCCACTACTCCCCGCCTTGGTCAACCTCCTGAGCTCTTCTTTTCGAAGAGCTTCCCACATCTCCTCCTAACTGGGGAGATTTCCTCTACCCAAAAGACTTTTCACAAATGTCTGCCAGTCCTCGGTGACTACATTCAGGGCAATCCTGACCATGAACTCTGGATCTAGTGTAAACCCTACGGAAGTTAGCTGGTCTCAAATCCCTTGCAACCTGAGAAGGAAGGGCTTTATCTCCTCTCCTTTCTGCATGTGATATTACCTCAACTGATTTCTAATAACATCTTGCGTTGCACGGAAGAGCCCTGGTATTAGGTGGTCAGGGTCTCCCAAATCTCCCTTGTTGTTGTCCTCTTAGCAATATGTGGTACTACATGGTCCTTGACGCCGTCTAGGATCATGCATTATGCCTTTGCTTGGGCCTCCTCATACTTCTTGGTTGCATCAACGTCAACCAAGATAGCAACCACTTTCAAGGCATAGTCCTTGATGCGATGTTTATCCAGGATTGTAAAGATCTTGGCCTTCCAAATGAAAAAATTGGAAGCTCCGTCCAATCTGTCTTGATCCCTCAACCCAGTCATTTCCATCTCTGATCAACAAGGAATTGGTTCTCTTCTCCCTCTCCTACTATCAATCTAGCAAGACTTGGATCTGGATTCTTTGGGCGCAAGAAATCCTTTAAGGAAAAAATCCTCTTTAGACTCCCTCTGAGTCCTCATTTCCCTCTTGGAAATCCTCCGTTCAACTGTCAAATCGCTCCTCTCTAATCCTTCGTTGTTGCTGCAACCAAGATCTAGATTTCTTGGCTAGAAATTTATCAAGGCAGTGATACCCTCTACCTTGGTTTAGTCTCCTTAGACATTGTTCTGCACCAATAGAAACCGCATCCCATTAGCTCCTCAAATCAAAAATCTTCCCAGCTTCCTTAGCCCCGACAACTTGAAGAATATAAGCCCTTCACAATCACTATGTGGACTGGATCAGCCCCTCCTAGCTAACTGTGTCAATCCTTTTCGGCACAGAACGATGATGTGGCTCTGTTTGAGCCTAATCTACCCCCCTCTGCCTCTGCGCTGGCCCTGACGGTTGATGTAGCTACTATGTGGGCTCCTCCTAGCTATTGCGTCACCCTTACTTGGCTCAGAGTGTTGACGTAGACACTGTGTGAGCCTCTGCATCACTCCTCCTTCTGCCCCTTCGGCTCTAGAACAGCGTTGACACTTGTGACAACTGCTTCTCTGCTGCAAATTCTTGGATATCTTGGTTGGCATCTTCAGTCACCTATGATTTACAATCCCTCTGATACCATGTGAAAATTTCTGAATCTAACACATCAAAAACCCCTACTGCAATTACTAGTTTACAATCTCCTATTTGTTCTTTGCATTAACAACTTATTTAATTACATAAACATCAATGTAAACACAATTGCAACCTACACAAACATACATATCATGAACTGAAGTAAACTGAGACAATAACACAAGGGACACCATTATTTTTAGACAATCATCCCCAAAAAAACCCAATTTGGGAAAATTGGTGCAACATATAGAGGGTTTGTATTATTAAGCAGATTTATGAATACAATTAGGGTGCCAGATATGGCTCACCCAACAGAGAAAATCCTTGGCATAAATACCTCTATTCGGAGACAGATATTCGAAAAACTCCAGCAACTAGATGATCAAACCCCACAGTGACCTGGTTGTTCATAGTGTTGGATAGCAATGGCGGCTCCAAGCTCTGTGTTGGAACTGAGTAACTCTCTCAGGAGTTGTGTCACCCAACAATGAGCCTTCCTTGCTCAGAACATCAATTTTTTTTATCGGCTCCTTCTCTGCCCCACAGAATCTCCCCAGTGCTACCTCTAAGGGCCTGCAGTAGCCTCTCCATCTTTTGTGTCACCTGTGTCAGCCCCTATGGCCTTTGCGTCACCCTCTCTAGTACTATGTTGTATCTCCCAGTGCTTCTCTTCCTCTCTGTTATGTATTCTTCAGCATTGGACAAAAAATCCCTTGCCAAACTACCTCTCACTACAACTCAAATCACTAGCTCGATTTTCTAAACAAACCTCGCCCCAGAAAAATTGAACTCTTTGACCTCTTAGGTGTATCTCCAATTGACCCTCAAGCCTCCTTTTATACTTTTCATGTTGATGAATCAAAGACTGATATTAAGTCCCTAAACAAAGGCTAATATTAGAACTAGCTTGATCATCATCACTTATAATTTTATCACCCACATTCTTATTAATATACATTAATATTTTTATTTTCCTAAGTTTATACTTAGGAACCCATTAAAAATATTAATTATTTTAGTAAATCCTCATCCGGGTGGAATTTCTCCAAACTATTTCTGGGTCTTAGAGATCTCATGTTTTCTATACCCTCCACCAAATTTCGAAGCTAGAGCACATCCGACGCTACCCAAAATCAACACATCTGGAGTCAGATCTGGAATTATGAGGAACTCCCACAGCTCATCACCAGCTTACAAGCTTCACATGCACAATTGTTCAGGAGCATGGATGTCACTGTGCGCACACATATGATCCCATCCATTGGCACACTTACTAAGGTGAAAGCAAAAAACTAAGTCCGATTGGTGTTGGACATGTACTTCGAGCAGTGTATGTGTATAGCCACCAGCGCAGATTTGCGGATGAGCGTAGACCCTATGCACCATTATGTCATTGGTCTGGTTGCACTCAATACCATGATGCACATGCTATATGATGAGTTGAACAAGATTTCGCTTTCAAAAGGATGTCACCATAGAGTACGTGGACACCATACCAGACTACCAAGCTTGGCATCAGTTCGCCACCATAGAAGAACCAAGAGGATGTTGACAAGTTAGTCTTCCCACAACTATCTGAGTCTCAATGATGTCTTGTATGGCTTACTCAAGCCCATTTTTTTCTCACATGGGTACATGTGCAGATTGTATTGTAACATGTTGTAAAGTGGAAGACCAAGTGTCAATAGTAGAATTTAAACAGACATGTGTAAGTTGAACAGTCATGAGCGTAGCTCAAGGGTCACAAAGGGGAATGTCAAGGATCACCCCACCCTTTTCTATATATAGAACCTCATAACCCATTGAATAGGATTTTGGGAGCCAAGCTTCCGATAGGTATAACTTAGAGAAAGCTTGGAGTGTATTGTAATGAGCCTTGGCTTCTCCACAGTGTAGAGCAAGTACATCTCTTTAGAGGAGCAAGAAGCAGTGATTGTAACATTCCACTATTGGGGCTAGTGGTTGTCATGGTTGTATGTATGATTGAATCTTTCACTCTTTTAATATAATAGAGCCAACAAGTTTCATGCATGTATTGTTATTGTAGTTCAACTATTCTGGTTACTCTAACAATGTATGTAGTTGTAACTTACACATGTATGTATGGACTATTTCGCATGTGTTTGTATGAATCTTATCGAAGCATGTTGTTGGTTTAGCTCATCACTTTGGATTGTCGACTATTCTTCTTTCCATCTCATGATGTCTTTCAGCATGTGTGTTCCCTTTTAAGTTGCGTGATATCACATGCTTCTAAGGGGTGCACTCCTCTTCCCTTCTATGTGTTAGAGCCTTTCATGCATCTCCCTTGACTTGCTACAAGGTCACACCCTTTCTTCCAACAAGGAAATCTTACTTACCTCTGAACACAACCGCATTCAAGGTGATACCGTACTACCCACTTCTAGGACTCCTACTCCAAATGGTCTGAGGTCTAGTTGGGACTTCTTACTGGGGAGATCCCTTGACATGTTGGCAGGTCCAACTACGTCAAAAAAATAATATTATAAAGAACTAGGATAGATGCATCTTAACCAAGGATCCAAGTGAAGAGAGAAAGAAAAGTGAATAAAAATGATAGAGGAAACATAGTGCATGATTCTTTTAAGTTTTTTATTATTGTATTTTGTTTGATGTGATCGATCCAAAATATAGATTTAATATTTTATAACCAATTTTATTTTTTATTTTTATTTTTATTTTTTTCAATTTAGATACTTTCTTAAATACAACACAATGGGAACATATTTAAGAGAGAGAGTGAGATGGAGGGGGAATAGCGTGGGGGAGAGATACATAGAGGTAGAAGACACAAGGAGAGAGAGGAAGGAAGAGATATAGGAGGGGGGAGAGAGAGAGAGATGGATTTGGAGGGGGGAAAGAGGGAGGAAAGAACAAATACATTGAAAGAGAGAGGTGGAGAGAGAGAGGGAGTGACAAGGGAGAGATGAAGATGGAATGAGGGAGAGAGGAGACTAGGGAAGAGACAAAAAAGGAGAGGGTAGATAGAGGGAAAGAAGGGGAACAAAGAGATAGGGAGACATAGATATGGAGGGGAAGAGAGGGGGAGACTGAGAAGGAGATAGGGAGGGAGATAGTGATATATTTGGAGGGTAGAGAGAGAGGGAGAATGTGATGGGGGGGAGAGGGAGGTGGGAGAGAAAGGGAGAGAGGATGGAGGAGATATAGGAGAGAGAGGGGGGAGAGAGAGATGGAGTTGGAAGGGGAAGAAAGGCATAGAGAGAGAAAGGTGGAGAGGGAGAGGGGGTGACAAGGGAGAGATGGAGAGATGGTGAGGGAGAGAGGAGAGAAAGAGGGAAGAGAGAGAGAGGGAGGGAGACAAGGGAAGACAGAGAGAGAACGGGAAGAGGGAGAGGGAGGGAGAGTGAGATACATTGATATGGAGAGAGAGTGTGTATTTTTCGGGGGTGAGAAGGAGAGACAAGGGAAGATAGAGATATAGATGGAGGGTGGAGAGAGGGAAAAACAGAGAGGCAAAGAGACGGGGGGGAAGAGAGATATATATGGAGAGAGGAGTGGAAGAGAGAGAGAGAGAGAGAGAGGAAGGGAGAGAGAGATGGATAGATTGTAACAACCCTGGTGGAATTTTCATGTAATAAAATTTAATAAAGGCAAAATAAGACCATGGTTAAGGGACACTTATTCCAAGTTGAATGTTGGGCAAAGATATCCTAGTGGGCATCAATAGATGTGTGTTTTGGCTAAGGAAAATTGGCAAGGGCATTAAAAGGAAAAAAGGCATTTTTGGCACATTTATTAATGAAAATAAAGGAAAATAGTAGAGAAAAAGAATGTAAAAGGTCACGGGTTCCATGTGAGGAGGAAATTGAAGGAAAATAATGGAAAATGAAGAAAATGAAGGCCTCATTAATAAAAATACTTCTAAGGATCAGTTGGTAACCTTTTTCAATTCAAGTTTGGAGCTCTCTCATTATTCTCTCTCTCTCTCTCACACACTTAGTCACTTAGAGTTTTCTTGGAGCACTCTAGACTTGGATCAAGGAAGGAAAAGCAAGCGAAGGGAAAGGAAGGAAAGCAAGGATCAAGGAAGAAGAGCAGTATGAAGTAGCTTCAACAGGAATACTTGCAAGTAACCTTTTTTATGTGTGATTTCCTAGCTGGTTTGACATGCATGGCTTTGCATGTTGGTGTATGGTTCTCTTGTTGTCAGTGGCATGGTTTTTTGGGGTTATGATAGTGATTTTTAGCCTAGCCTTGCCTTTTTCCAAATGCGTGTTGGGATTTTTATTTCGGTTTTTGAGCTTTGGTTTTCCGAATGGATTTTATCATCTACGACGTAGGTGGTCTCAAGGATCATTCCCAAAGGCCTAGGAATCCCTTGACTAGTTTTGGTGGGATACATGATAAAGCCTGAGGGAGAAGTCTTGGTTTAGGACCCAGTGATCTGGGTTTGGATTGTGGTAAAGCTTGAGAGACCAGTCTCGGTTTAGGGCCTAGTGATCTGGGATTGGATTGATGTAAGGCTTGAGAGACAAGGAGACACAAAATTCCCCAAGGATAGTGATGGATTTTGGATGGCATTCCAAGTTTAGTTTGGTTCTGATCGGAGCACCAGTTTTGGTGTAATCACGGTTTGGTGAGGTGGAGGTGGTTTAACCTCTGGATTCCCTTGGTTGTTCTTGGATTGGTTGTTCTATGAGATCCCACATTCATGCTTGGAATGTGGCGCGGGGGTGACTAGCTGAAAGAGAGATCTGGTTTAGCCATCTCTATGATCGGGTGGTACGTGGAAGTCTCGAACCTGGTCCGATTTGCCTACGATTAATAAAATCTAAGTTCTCTTAATTTTGTACTTGTTTATATGTGGATTTAATGGTTGGCATATCTCTGATATTTATATTGTTTAATGTTGTTTATAAGAATGGTTATGTGATTGGTTCATTTCATGGTTATTTTATGCATTGTAATTATGAAATGGATGGATGCAAGACCTAATTGATGATATAATAGTCCAATGGAGGGGATGCTTCTGGTTATGTGTCATAAGTTCTTTCAATCATTTATGCTTTGTCTTGTATCCTAGACCTGTAGGTTGCATTGATGCCAAGTGTTTGACAAAATGTCAGTCAAAGGTGGGGATGCTCAGGCCTAGTCCTGAGGTTGATTTTTTATTTATTAGCATTGTTGTCATGTCATTGATGGATTCTAAAGGTTGTCGCAATTTCTAGGCGAGGTTGGGATTCTGGGCTAGATAAGTTTCAGCGACTGTGGGTAAGATCTTGTGCATTTGATTTAAATGGTATGTCTACAGCAACACATTTGAATGTATTGCCATTGGGTTTGTATAGTATGGTTTTGGTTATGGATTGGCTATACCTTCACAAAACCAAAGTGGATTGCTTCAACAAGGCCATTGAGTGTGTGGATGGTAGTGGGGAAAAGAGGATTTTGTGCGGGAAGAAGAACCATACATCAGTGAGGATGGTTACCGCTATACACGCTAAGTGTAGTTGCATAAAAGTTTGTGTGATGTTTTCAATACACATTTCTAGTGACAAGGTTAAGGAGGTTGAGGATATAGATGTGTTAAGCAGATACCCAGTTTTGCAATAGTTTTATGATGTATTTCCTAAGGACATTACAGAGTTTCCACATCACAGGGAGGTAGACTTTTCTATTGAGTTGTTGTCAGGGGCAACCCCAGCATCAAAAGCACCTTACATCATAAGCACACTTGATTTGGTTGAGTTAAAGTTGTAGCTGAAGGAAATGTTAGACAAGGGATACATTGGGCCAAGTGTATTTCCTTGGGGTGCACCAGTGTTGTTCGTGAAGAAGAAATATGGTACTCTTAGATTGTGCATTGACTACAGGCAGCTGAACAAAGTAACAATCAATAACATGTACCCTTTGTCGAGGATTGATGATTTGTTTGATCAGTTGAAGGGAGCAGCAATGTTCTCTAAGATCGACTTCAGGTCGAGATACCATCATATATGCATCAAGGAAGAGGATATCTTCAAGACTACATTCAGGACCATGTATGCGCATTATGAGTTTGTTGTTGTTCCATTCAATTTGACTAATTCTCCAACTACAATTATGTGTTTGATGAATAGTGTGTTGTGTCCTTATCTGGACAAGTTTGTTATTGTATCCATTGATGACATATTGGTATATTCTAAGAATGAGGAAGAACATGTCAAGCATTTAGCAGCGGTGTTGAGGTTGCTAAGAAAGCAGAAGTTGTATGCTAAACTTAGCAAGTTCAATTTATTTCAGACTGAGGTACATTATTTGGGGCATGTTGTCTCCAAGGATGGCATAGCAGTAGATCCAGAAAAGATAAGTGCTATTAAGGAGGGGGAAGCTCCTAAGAATGTGGATGAGGTGAGATCATTTATGGGATTGGTAGGTTACTACAATAGGTTCATCGGGAACTTCTCAAGCATTGCATCTTCTATCACATCATTATAGTGGAAAGGTAAGAAGTAAGAATGGACAGAAGAATGTGAGGTTAGTTTTGAGCAGCTTAAGCAGTTGGTGACACATGCACCAGTGCTAAAGATTGTGGATCCAGACAAGGAGTTTTTAGTGTGTACAGATTCTTACAAGTGAGGACTTGGTGGAGTTCTCATGCAAGAAGGACAAGTAGTGTGCTATGAGTCACCAAAACTAAATAAGCATGATCAGAACTACCCAACGCACGATCTTGAGCTAGCAACAATTATACATGAATTGAAGATGTGGAGGCATGATCTTCATGGCAGGAGGATTACATTGATGAGTGGTCACAGTGGGTTGAGATATTTTTTTGATCAGTTGAATCTAAATTCCAGGAAAGCTAGATGGTTGGCTACCCTTAGTGAGTTCGACTTCAAGATCATATACATCAAAAGGAAGGAGGACAGGTTGCAGATGCTCTTAAAAGGAAGGTACAGGTAAATCATTTAACTATAAGCTCTTATGGGACAGAGTTACAGGATAGGATCTTGCAAGAAGGATAGCGGGATGACAAATACATGGAGATTATGCACATGTTACAACAGAGCATAGGTACAGATACAGGTACAAGTGATCAAGATGCAAACTATCGTCTCACGGTAGATGGTTTGGTGATATTTAAATACAGGATCTATGTACCGAATTGCAGTGAGCTCAAGAATATTATCTTGAGGGAATTTCATGCCAAGCCATATTCGGGTCATCCAAGATATCATAAGACGTTGACAATGGTTATGAAGTTCTACTATTGGCTGAATCTAAAGAAGGAAGTGGTAGATTTTGTGGCTAGATGATCATATTGTCAGCAAGTCAAGGTGGAATGTAAGCATCCAGGTGGTTTACTAAAGCTTATAGTGATTCTGGAATGGAAATGGGAGGTCATTTCCATGGATTTCATCATAGGTCTTCCGAGGAAAGTAAAGTAGCATGATTCTATTATGGTCATGGTTGATAGGTTGAGCAAGGTAGCTCACTTCATTCCAGTAAAGACTACATATTTAGCCAGTGAGGTAGCACAGGTGCTCATCATAGAGATAGTGATATTGCATTGTGTTACAAAGAAGATTCTGGACAGTGATGCAAAGTTCACTTCCAAGTTTTGGAAGGAACTATTTGTAAGCTTGGGCATAGAGATGGCCTTCTGCATAGCTTATCACCTACAAACAGATGGACAAATAGAGAGGGTCAATAGGATCTTGACGGATATGTTGAGGATGTACGTGATGCACCAATAGAAGAAACGGGAGGAGTATCTTCCATTGGTTGAGTTTGCATACAACAAAGGTTATCAGGAATCATTGAGGATGAGCCCATTCAAGGCATTGTATGGGTGAAGTTGTAACACTCCCACTAGCTGGAGTGATCGAGTGAACAAGGTACTTATTAGACCAGACATGTTGGATGACATGGAGCAAGAAATGAAGGTTATAAAGAAGAATATAAAGGAAACACATGATAGACAAAAACATTATGCGGATCAACACAGGGTATTCAAGGATTTTCAAGTTGGGGAGCATGCGTATTTGTGCATCAAGCCCAAGAAAATATTGTTGGGTTGAGGGGTTCTGACCCAGGTTTAGAGTTAACTGCGCCAACCAACAAAACCCTAAAATGCTGGCCCTTGCAGAAACAACCCGCGTAGCATGGGCTGCAGTCTCAGCAGAAGCAGTATTGGGGGATGACAGAACCATGTTTCTACATCCAGAGTTCAGTGTGATGGGTTTCTCTGATTTCGAGGATTATTCCCAACCTTCGCAAGCCCTAACCCTTAAAATGCAAATAATTACAGTAACATGCATAAATAGAATCTAAACCTTCATTGATTGCCTTAAACATGCATAATATCAAGTAAATGAACAAATATATTACTTTCTCACATCAATTAAATGTTTCTTCATATAACTGCAGATAACAGAGTGAATACACAAAAATTGGATAAGTAAATATCAAGGCACATATACACAATTATGGCTCCAAAACATTCTTTATTAGATGTAATTCCTTCTATTACAAACGCTTCTTCCTTGCACAAACAGCAGGGGCCCGCGCACTCAGCTTGTAGACTTACCAAGGTCTTTGTGCACATAGCAGTAGGAGCCTTCCCCTTCGCCTATGTACATGAAACAGACTTTTCCTACCTTAGACTACTTTCTCATACAATGATTTTCAACAATTGACTTCCTAGACTCACTATGACTCCTTTATATATCTTCCTCTTTTACAATACCATGGTTCACAAACTATGGGCGGGTCATAAAACATCCTATCTTCTAACAAACTTAGGGACTAAAGCCCCTTTTGACTCCTATGACCTTCGCGCTCCGCTTCCTCAAAATGTGGAGACTTTACAACTATAACAAAATTAGTTACAAAATTTACCTTAGGGGACCTTGTCCCAACAGGCCCCCAACACAAATTCGTGACTCCTCGTCAAGTCACTCTGTTGGTGGCACCTTAATCTTCATTTGTAGCTCACTAAACTCAATCTTTAGCACCTATAGATCTGTTGTTCTCTGTGTAGCAGCTTGGCGCTCTTCCTCAGCCAATTTTTCTGTAGTGTAGCCTTCGACTACAAGGCCCATGGTCCTTTGTGTTTGTTGCAACCCTTTGAGCTTGCTCTACACAAACAGAGTCAACTCACTAGCCGCATCTGCCCATGACTACATCCTTGAAAATATGATCACTTCCTTGTGAGGCGGCTCATCAATCTCATTCTGAATGATCTTTCCTTCCTGCAATCTTCCAAAATTATTTACATAAATATTGTTATCACCAAAAAATTGATTATCTAGCCTAATTTACTAGATGGATCGAAATACACCATGTAAATCCAATTTTACCATAGTAAAATTGCTATCACTGTGAGAAATTACCTAATAAACCACCTTTGTTAAGTAATTTATAGTTAAACCGATGAAGAATAATTAAATAAATCACTATTTATTTGATTTTCTTCTAGGAATAATTAATTAAACCATTGTTTTATTATTATTCCTTGTCAAATTTGACCCAAGCATGAAAAATAAACAGATAAATCATTATTTTTCTTATTTTTCTCCAAGAATAATTAATTAATCACTAATTAATTATTATTCTTTGTTAAATTTGACTAAATACCCTAGGAATAATTAAATAAATCTTTATTTGTTTATTATTTCTTAACTAATTCCTTGAGATGATAAAAATCATTTATTTATTTATTATTTCTAAATAATAGTTTAAATACTTTTTCCCTCCTAAACAAATATAATAAAATATTCCAAGTGGTTATTCCAAGAATGGGATCAATTATTCTATTATTGCTCATTATTCGAGGAAAACTCAATATTTTGTTATAAATAGAAGGGTTTTCCATTTATTATTCACTTTTCATTATTTTCATTGTTGCACCCACTATTGTAACTCTGGTTATTTTCATTGTCGCACACCATATTTTTGTTGGGTTTTCATATTATAGATGAGAGAGACTCTACGCAAGTTGAAGACATTTGAGGATATCCAAGAACCCATCACATAGAGGGGGACTGGTAACATTTATCTGTTCTCTTCACAGGTGTTACAATAAAATTATTCTTTACATTTCTAGTTTCCATTGGATGATTGGAGTTATTACTCTTTATTTTTGTTGTTTAACTATGATTGTAGCATAGATCCTCACTTTGGCAGCTTTGTTTCTATCAATTGTTGCATGTCTACAATGTTTAGTAGCCATTTATATTGTTGAGATTGTTTGTCATCCACAATATTAAGTGGATTATTTTCATACATCATTGAGAAGAAAACACTACAACAAATACTAAAAGCTACCATGGCCTAAGCTAGTCTTATTTCCATTCTGTTTGTGAGCATATTTCAATATTTAATATTAATGAAATGAAGCATTATTTCCACTGCATCTTTGTATTTATGGTTATATATGTAATTTGTTGCCTAATGAAATGAAGCATTATTTCTACTGCATCTTTGTATTTATGGTTATATCTGTAATTTGTTGCCTCAAAACGGCTCCGAAAGTTTAGGACCCGAAAAACTGCTAAAAATAGTAAACTGTGCTATAATTAAGGAAACTGAAAAATTGAAAGAAACAATGGTGGGGGTCCAAGTGGAATTGGAGGGTGGCCACAAATATCCACCTAGATCATTCCTCCCCCCTTAGGAAGCAATGGTCCCCATTGCATTGAGTTCCTCCATGAGATGAGGAAACTTCTACTGAACTTAGTCCCCGGTGAGCCACTTGCCCTGGTGAAGGAGTTGGCCTGCTTTGACAACTCGATACAGCTAGATCTTCTACTGGCAAGTGTTCTTGATCTATGTGTCCATGATCTGATCAGTTGTGGCTTGCTCCATGCAATCTGGATTTAACTCTGTAGGTGTGATTTGTTCTGCAATGTCTGATATGTCCAACAATGGTGGGAAGTATGGTCGAAGGCGGTCCACATTGAACACTGGGTGCAGGCCAAGGAATGGGGTAATGTTGAGCTCAAATGCATTATCACCCACAGCCTTGATAATGGTGTAAGGACCATATCAGAGTGGTCTAAGTTTACGATAGGGTCTAGCAAGGCTTTCCTTCTGCAAATGCAACCAGACTTTATCACCCACTCGAAACTTGTGTGGTACTCGATGTTGATCATGTCGCTACTTGTACTTGGCATTTGTTTTCTCCAGAATATCATGGACCTGTTGGCGGATATGTTGGATGTGCTCAATGAAGTTTTTTACCTTATCAGCTTCCGATTAGACATGAGTTGAATCTGCTTAAGTAGCTACAAATGGTATGGCCACATCAATGGGACATAGTGGCTGGAATCCCAAGCCCACCTGAAAAGGGTTGTGGCCAGTCGAGCTATGGAGAGCCCGATTATAGTTATGCTAGACATAGGGAAGGCTCTCATCCCATGTGTGTGGATTATTTGAGTTGTACATGCGCAGAATGTGTACGATCATCATGTTGATGACTTTTGTCTGGCCATTAGTTTGGGGATGGAAAGTTGTGGACTTAATGATCTTGGTCCCCAGCATCGACCAAAGACTAGACCAAAATGTACTGAGTGACCTTTTATCTTGATCTGAGATGATAGACTGTGGGATCCCAAAGTGTACCCACACTCATTCGAAGAAGAGTTTAGTTGTGGCTTTCGTTGTGATATTCTTCTTGCAGGCCGTCAGAATGGCCATATTCGAGAATTTGTCGACGACCACAAAAACACAGTCGTTGCCATGCTTAGTAGAAGGAAAGCCCAACATGTAATCCATGGAGATGGATTCCCAAGGTCGATTAGGGGTACGCAGCAGACTATAGAGGCCTTGCTTCTTGATGTTTGGTTTGGCAATGGCGCAAGCAGTGCAGGATCTAATGTACTTCCCGACATCTTGTCGAAGATTCGGCCAATAGAAATGCTCCAGTTTTGCAGTACTATTACTGTTTTCTCGACCTTGAAATGCCTAGCACCCCAACTGTAGTGCGCTTCCCAAATCATCTTGGCTCGCTCGCTTGAAAGAGCACAAAGGTGTCCCAGGTGGCATAGCAAGGCATCCTGGAGGTGAAAATCTGGAACTTGTTGACCCTCCAAGAGCATCTAGTATGTGTGACCGAACTCTAGGTCACTTTTGTAGACAAGTGGCCAATCAGAAGTCTCGTGCCCACAAGAGTTGAGCACGGTGGTTAACGCCATGATCGGTCATTGGATGAGGCAATCTACAACATTATTGGTGCTACCCTTCTTATACTTGATATTCAAATGGAACTGTTGGGGGTATGTGGACTACATTTGATAGCGATCATTCTGCAACTTCCCTCATGTCTGTATGAATTGCAGGGGTCGGTGGTCTATGTGGATGATCATTTCCTTCCCCAAAATGTAATGCTTCCATTGTCGGTAAGCCTGCACAATCGAATACATCTCTTTGTCATAAGTGGGATACTTTCAGACTGTGTCTGAAAGTGTCTCACTGTGATATGCCATTGGATGCCCCTATTGAGTAAGGACTGCCCCAATAGCATAGTCAGAGGCATATATCTCGATCTCAAATGGTTTTTTCAAGTCTGGTAAAGTGAGCATTGGTGTAGAGCAGAGGTGATGTTTCAACTTTGCGAATTCCTTCAGTTGAGATTGAGACCAAAATAATTTTTCTTTCACTCCTCCCTTGGTGACTTGACTTAAGGGCCAAGTGATATGAGAGAATCCCACATGAACCTGCAATAGAAATTGGCAAGACCAAGAAAGCTACGGAGCTTTGTCAGAGTGGTTGGGGTTGACCAATCTTGAATGACTTGGATATTGGATGGATCCACATGCACCCCTCGTTCATCAATAATGTATCCCAGATACTGAACCTGGGTCATGCCAAAAGTGCATTTCTCCAAATTGACACATAACTTGTGTTGCTGCAATGTTTGGAGAGCCTATTGGATGTGGTGGAGGTGCTCTTCCCAACTCTGGCTGAAGATCAAGATATCATTCAAGTATACCATTACAAATGAGTTGGTGAATCAACACAAGATGTCATCCACCAACCTCGTGAAGGTTGCAGGAGCATTCGTCAACCCAAAAGGCATAACCAACCATTCGAAAAGGCCCTCCTTGCCTTTGAAGGTAGTCTTCCACACATTGGAGGGTTCAATTGGTAGCTGGTGATAGCCAAACTTCAAGTCGATCTTGCTGAAATATTTTTCCCCCTTAAGTTGGTCTAGAAGGTCATCAATCCGTGGGCTTAGGTACCTATTCCGAACAGTGATCGTGTTCAATGCCTGGTAGTCAATACAAAGTCTCCAAGTCCCATCCTTCTTTTGTACCAACACGATCGGGCTCCCACAGGGTGATGAATTTGGACAAATGTGACCTTTCTACAGCAACTCCTAAATCTGCCTCTTGATTTCATCGTTCTCTAGAACAGAGTGCCTATAAATTATTCCATTGGGAGTGCTTGACCAGACAGTGCAAAGGCACCCCTGTGGGGGAGGTGAAGATGTCCTTGTACTCCTCCATGACCATGTCTATCTGTTTTTGTCGTGCAGAGGGGACCTGTCTGGAGGGCGTGGCTACTGTCTTCTTCTTTCCCTGAGGGCATATCATCAGGAAAACAAATTTCCCATTTTGGAAATTAGCTTACTACATTGTCTTGTAGTAACCAAAGATATGGTGGTAGGCAGTGCTACCTCTGGTATCCTGTACAACTTATTTCCCAAAGTAACAATAACAGCATGAGGCCTTGACTTGTACACAGCATTACACTTCCATAAGTATGGTTGGCCTAACAATACATCACAAAAATCAAGGGGAGCAACGTCACATAATACCTTATCCGTGAAGGGCTTGATGTTGTATGGAAGGCGGCATTGCTGGCTCACGTGAAGATCTAGTACTTGGTGAAGCCACCTGATGGTGTATGGTTTTTGATATCCTGTGGTCGGTAAGCCCAACCTCTTCATGACCTCTGTTGAAATGAGGTTCTTTTGGCTCCCGCTATCGACAATGAACTATAGCGAGAAACCCTTTACCCATATCTGGGAGTGGAAGAGGCGCTCCTCCTCCTCTAGATCTTCATGGTGGCAATGGTGGCGTTGGGCTCTACATCAATAATCTACTTCCCTTTGTCATTCCACTTGTTGGGTTTTGACTTAGAGTCATAACATGCATCTGATTCTGAAGCCTTTAGCTTGGCCACCAATGACTGCTTGGCCCGACACTCACTTGTGTTGTGAGTGGAGCTCTTATGGAACTCACAACACTTTCTCATGTCCTTCTGTGGCTTCGTGGCGTTGTTCTTTGCTTGCAGCTTTGGCGGGTTTTCCTGGGTTGCCCCGCCTTTGCTTTGTCCTTTGTTTAGCTGTTTGGGGGAACTTTTCCCTTGCTTCGTATTCGTAGATCCAAAGTCTTGCTTCTTCTGTTTAAAATTTTGCTCGATCTTGACCACATATCAGTATGTCATGTCGAGTGAGTAGATGTCTAGGAATTCCATCTCGTCTTGGATGTACCTATGAAGGCAGCTAAGTTACTTGAAAACCAAATGCTTCTCAGAATCCTTGATACCCAACTTCATGTGAAGGGTATGAAAAACATTGGTAAACTCCCACACATCTTGCTCCCTTCCCTATCGTAGCATTGTCCACTTTATGTATTTATCCTCATAGCTCTTGACAAGGTAGTACTTCTCCTTGATGGCATCCTGAAATGAGTTCCAAGTGGATGCAACTAAAAACAATGAGTTTCTACTTTCATCCTTATGCTCACAGTAGGTTTCCCACTAGTCCTTGACATGGGGGGTTGCTTTGAGAAGTGCAAAGGTGATCTTTTCTCAGCTGGAAAAATCATGAACAAGAAAATATCCTTATAGCATATTTAACCATTTATCTATAGTGTCTACATCTATCTGACCCTCAAATATGGGAATGTCAAAGTTAATTTGTACCTTAAAGGGTGTCGCGCTTCCAGAGTAGCTGTCGGAAGTAGATGCGTCGCCCTTGGGTAGCTGCTAAAGGATCTAGGCAAATGTGTCCATCATAGCATTCCTTTGTCACTCGAGGGCTTCCTCGAGCAAGATTTTGATAGGATCTCCTGCCCCCTCATCTTTCTTTTTATCCGACATGGGAGGTTGTCAGGATTCGCGAGGCTGGTCTTGCAAAGGTTCGACTTGTTCAAGCCCTAAATCCTTATATCCCGACCTCGTTGGGCACATCCAAAGAAAAATAGAGAAACAGCAGACCGCTCTAATTCCACTAATCCAAATTTAAACAGGAATGCAAAAAATTATAGATATAACCATAAATACAAAGATGCAGTAGAAATAACACTTCATTTCATTAATATAAAATACGGAAATATGCCTACAAACATAATGGAAACAAGACTAGCTCGAGCAATGGTAGCTTATCTCTGAGAAGAGATGTGGCGGCTACATGCCTCTGAACTACGTTACAATGAGGCTTAAGGGCATTTTTATTATTGAACAATAAGATCAAACCCTAAACAACCAAAACCCTAACCCGAGGAGATGTAACACCAAGATTTTATGGGCCTCGTTGGGGTGAGTTGGACAGCCAACTTCCCAGGGTCGCGACTTGGTCATATTATCTCTGTTTGAGGCACCTGATAACTCATTGCAAATATCTCTTCGAGGACTATGATATAAAAGACAATTTTAGATACCAAATCGTTGGCGGTAGATTGCCAAAAAAACGTCGTTTAGGGCCTCAAAACGGTTCCGGAAATAGAGGACCCGAAAAACTGCTAAAAATAATAAACTGTGTTACAATTAAGGAAACTGAAAAACTGAGAGAAACAATGGTGGGGGTCCAAGTGGAATTGGTGGGTGGCCACAAATATCCACCTGGATCAGTTATACTAGACTCCTTTAGCATACTGCACACCCAAAGAAACAAAAGCTGTCGGTACTTCATCTGCGTGGCATTTTCGCATGATCTTACCAGCTAAGATCTGCACAGAAAATTGCACTGCGACATTTGAAATCACTCTTCATTTGGTCTGCCAGTCTTTTTTCCTACAATTTACCTACAAACGCCTCCACAAGGTCCATTCCTTGGTATGGCAGCAATTTTATTCAGTGGATCAACATATCAGTGATGGGGATGGGTTCTCCCAGCCAGAGACACCCATCATGTACCAATGTCAACAATTGGCACACACAAATGGTATTAATATTGGTGCAAATGAAGTGCAGCACCCATAGCATATTCAGGAGCCCTGCAACCCCAACACCATCCACCCATTTCATTGGATCCAACCGCGTGACATCTTACTCTTCTTAATAGACCTTGGACAAGTATTTGTTTGGCATCAATTTGGGAACTTCTCATGGTCCCTAAGGTCCCAATCCTCCATCTTCAAAGTCGGTATATGGGCCTATAAAGTGCCCTCAAACAACACATTCTCTAATAATAATATCATTAAAACAATGAACTTTACATTGTCCGCATCTTTCCACACTTTAGCAATGGTTTTTCGGCATGGGATATACTCCGGCAGCTGAGTTATCATCTCAAACTCCTCTACATCAATCTCTTCTATGCCCTCGCACTCTGTGGTGGAGTAATTCTTTTCTTCCTTAGACAATTTTCTACTCGCAAATGCTATTGGGTGGTTGATATCCCCTTCACCTGGCTAGGTTAGCACAACACCTAACGCAATGCAGGAGTCATCTACATGAACATGGAACTCCTTATTCCATTCGGGGAACACTAAAATGGGCACGGTGACCATTTTCTCCTTTAATACATCCAAACTTTTCTCATCCCAGTAAAATTTTGCATCCTTTTTCAACATGTTTTCCATTAGCGCAGTTATTTGTGCATACGCTTCGATGAACTTCCTGTAATAACATGTATGGACCAACATTGCGTGCAGTTGTTTAACATTCTTCGGGGCCTCCAAATTATTGATTACTACAATCTTGGTAGGGTCCACCATCAATCCCTTCTTGCAAACAACATGGCCCAAGAGTATCCCATAAGGTATGGATAATATGCATTTCTTTAGGTTAAGGGCTACCTGATGCTTTCGACAAGTATCCAGCATGAGGCACAAACTAGAAACATGGCACTTTACCAATCCAAACATTGTCTAGTCATCAAAGTAGACCTCCAAAAATTTGCGGATAAATTCCTTGAAGGCCATAATTACCACCCACAAGAAGAATGTAGGCACATTCTCAAGACCGAAGGGCATCACTGTATATTGAAGAAAACCCCACTCAGTTGCGAAGGTGGCCTTACTCCGATCCTCTAGTGCGATCTTGATCGTATGGTACCCTGAGAACCCATTCATGAACGAGTAGGCTTCATGCCTCCGAACATTCTCCAGTACCTCATATGTGAATGGCATAGGGGATGGATCATGGACACACGCATCATTCAACTTCCTTATGTATACACATATCTAAATTTCACCCTGCATTTTATTTTCTTAAACAACCATGGGACTAACCTAGTGTAACTCCTCCACCGGTTCAATGATCCTGGCTTCAAGCATCTTATCCAATTCCTTGCGCACATTTTCCTTATACTTGGGATTTAGTTGGTAAGGGTGTTTCTTTACTGGCTTCGCATCGGAATTTAAATTAATATTCATGACACCCAGATCCCCTACTATCCCTTTTAGATCAGAGAACTTGGTGGGAAATATGTCTTGATATTCGCACAATAGCTCCATGACTTTATCAATTGTACCTTCGTCCCAATAGTCACCTATGTTTGTGAACTTCGGTTGTGTTTCTAATCCAATACTCACCTGCTTGGTCTTTAAAGGATCTAATATATCAAGGATTTCCATCTTATCTCCCTTGACTTCACATTGTCCTTCAGACTCAGGAATATGGATGTTCCTGGGGTCTTCTTCGTCATCCTTTATGGTCACATTATAACAATCGAGCGCATGGCACAGCTGCGGATTCTAATCTAGTTGTACCCATTCAAGCGGTATCCTTTGGTACATCCCTTTCAAATTTATCTAGAAATAAATTGACATCTTCTAAACCATCATAATAATGAAAATTTTGTACCTCGGTGGATATACATCGAAGTGACTTGGTAAGCCTATTGTAGCACAACAATGATACTTCATGCAATCGGTTATTCCAATGCTTAATTTCCTCATCAGAATCTAAATTTCCAAAACTATCCCTTTCCCACACGATCCATCCATCCAGAGAAGGGTTAATCCAATCCTCATCTTATGTAGTGATCTTGTAGATCTTATCAATGTCGTCCTCTTCCTCATAATCACAAACCAATTCAGTATATCGCACACCTTCGGTCAGATCTAATGGAACAATAACCCTTAGCTCCTTCCTTTTGAACTTCATTCTATGATTTTTGAGGTTGATGACCGCGTTCATATCAAAGGCCCAATCAATGCCAAGAAGTGTCGGGTATGGGTTACTATCATCGACTATCTCAATCACTTCAAAATCAGATATGGAACTTGCTCCTTCAATATCTACCATCACCCCATATAAGTGCCCCA
The DNA here is from genome assembly GCA_000404065.3 of Pinus taeda. Classification (NCBI taxonomy): domain Eukaryota; kingdom Viridiplantae; phylum Streptophyta; class Pinopsida; order Pinales; family Pinaceae; genus Pinus; species Pinus taeda. Next base: position 83,028 of record APFE030108563.1, read on the forward strand.
AAGGAATAATATTTTGTTGGTTCACCATTCGTAGCTGACTCAGGGACCACTACAATGCGAGTCCCCCTAGTATCTCCCAGGTTTTCTTTGGCAAAACGTTCGCATCAGACCCTAAATCAAGAATTACTAGTCCATCTAGTATTCTCCATTTTCCGCAGTCAGCCTTATCTCACAACTAGTTTTCTTCTTACTTTTTCTCACTTTATGTATTGCATGATGTTTAGGCAGGGGTTTATTCTTGCTAGTACAGTTATCTATCAGTTCCTATAGCCCTTCTACCACCTTCTTATCCCTTAGAAGTTTCATGCAAGTCCTTAAAAACAACGCTAGTAATGAGGGTTCTACATCCTGCGCAATATTGCTTCCTCTAGACTTCTCCACGTGCATACCCTGGGTTCCTGACGTAGAAGCTTCTATGAAGCCCTTCTTAGCCTCCATAAAGTATCTTTTTCTTTACCTAAATCGAACCCAACTTCTTTATCAATAGCCTTACGTACCCATCCATTTTCATCCCCTTATCTTCTCTAGTAGCTATACCGCTTCACGTAACGATATTGGCAGCTCATCTTTGCTAGGATCTGACCTCATCATTTGGATGTTCTACATAGGTGGCTGGGTCTGAATCTTCTTTTCTTGCATATTCCCGATAAGTACTGGGCAATCTTCTATGACATGGTCAAACTGCATACAATATTGACAGGAGGGGTGTGTTGGATCCTAACAATCAAGTGAAAAATTACCTTCTTCCCCACAATTGTAATAGATGATCTTTCCATGAACCCTTCTAGCTCCTCCTCCTTACCCTCTTCCTCAGCCTTGGAATCCTCCGTGCACTGCATTTGCGCCCTGGTCTTGAGGTTGATTCTCTTCCTGCATTCTATACGTCGGGGTCCTTGATCTGATTTAGAATATTAGTTTGCAATGCTAATATCTTCCTCGGGTTATAAACAAAATAGTTTTATTGTGCTTAAGGATTCATCAATCTTTGCAAGTGAAATGAAGAGTTTTTATGTTAATTTTATGAGCAATTTAACATAAACTAGAAACTGAACAGAAGCATAAACATATATAGAAAATCATCAAAAACACATTACAACAAGAACATAATAAAGGAGTTCACCCACTTGGGCTATGTCTCCTTGGTCCAGCTTCCAATGCTTTGGGCCTCTCTATTATGCTCAAAAGTGAAAAAAATTGTGTTTACAATGCTCAAATGCTTCTGAAAACTGCTCCAATGAGTCCATAATACTCTAAAATGGCTATCTAGCCTCTTTTTTCATCTAATTTGGTGGAAAACTAAAGAATTTATTGTTGGAAATACTGAGAGGGGGGTGAATTAGTATTCCTTAGCAATTATCACTTTTAAATCTTTTTAGAGCATTAGTTAATATTCAATTATTATTAATGCTTATGCAGACATAACAGTAAATAAAAGAACACAGTAGGCACAAGAATTTTAGGTGGAAAACCCCCTTCGGGTCAAAAACCATCGAACACTTTTCTAATAACTTATTTAATCTTCAGCCCCAACTGAAATGAAAGCAACAACTTCCTAGAATTATAGAAAAACATTCTTCTCTAGCTCCCATTGGAAGGACACCCCGACGCCATGGTTTCTTCAATAATCAACTGAAAGGATGCCCCAACACCCTAGCGAGCTACAACTCACCCTAGCACCAGCCTACCACCTTGAAGTGTTCATAGGACCTAACCTATAGGCGAATTCGTACACCTACCTAACACCTCCCTGCCACCCTATAATGATTGAAATAAGACAAGACCGTGGATCATCAAACCAGTGAAAACAATCCACAATACAGTAATTGTTATAGATCTATTTGGGCACATCAACCCCGACTTATGGATCGATACTATTAGGGCCCATCAACCCCTAATGAAATTTTTACATGCCCTAAAAGAAGTTAAACATCAAAATGCCTCACTTCCCAAGAAATTCCATCACTGAAAACATCCAAAAACTACCTCTAACAAGATCAGTGCAAGTAGGCCTTTATTTGGGTGCGCTGCAGTGTAGCCTAGTACACTAATGGGGTGCACTGCATTACATCCTAGTACACCACCAGGGTGGATCAGCGTAGGTAGATACACTACAAGGGTGCATTGCAATGCAGCCAATACATTGTCAGTGTGCATTGCAGCGCACTTGGTCCCTCTTTGGCCTGCGCTGGGCGAATTTGAGCGAATTTTCGTGAGGGTTTGAAAGATTCCTTATCCATTGGAAGCCTCTAGAAGTTTCTCAATGCCATCTACTCCTTTGAGTTCACATTTGGATCAGGAAGGGAGTTAAGGAACATCAATCCCCTATCCCTTCTTCCATGGAATTGATTTCTAAATTTAGAAAGGCATTCATTACCATCATTGATGGCATAACCTTCTTCACTCACCTATAAAAAGATCACTCATCTAAGAGATCAGGGGCTAAAAAATATTGAGTTGTAAGGAGATGTTGGTGATATGAGATTAGAATTGAGTGCAAGTATTGTAATAGTGTTGGAGTGTCTTGCTTTTCATGAGGTGAAGAGGGATTGAATTGGAAGAGTGCTACTAGATTGAGCTCATATGGGTTGTAATCTTTCCTCTTATCGATAAATTTTCCAAGACTTTTTCCTTATGGTTGTGTTACATGTTAATGCTTTCATATGTATATCATGTTCTCGAATCCATGTTATTTATAATCAATAGATCATTATCATTTTCCTTGATGGGTTTTTGTTTCTGTGTTTGTGCAGGTACTATCTAAGCGGCTTAAGTACGAAAAGGAGCAGCAAGACCGGTTAAGGGAGACAAGGAGCTAGCGAAAACTACAAGTAGATTTCTCTTCTCTCTTGTTTTTTCTGTTAATTATAGAAAAGGTTGAGATTACTTTGTCTATTGTTTCTATACCTGCTACTAGATCTAGAGGGTTAGTTGTTTGTCCAAGAACACTAAATATTCCCGAAACCAATTGGCAACTCCACTGGGGATCGAACCCAGAATTTCTAGTTTCGTAGACCAGAGATAACATCGTTAGTTGATAATGTCCTTAGTTGATAAGATAAAATAAATTGACCATGGATAACATCCTCCTCGCTCACTCCTTAGTTGATCTTAGGTTGAAACATATGGCGACAAATCCGAAGCCCACTGATCAAGGAATTCCTTTTAATGGGAATCCTAATCCTTTTCCTCCTTTCAGAAATATTGGTGCTCCTTATATGGCTACATTTTCCCTTCCGGTATTTACCATTGGATTGTCAGTATGGTTGTTTTCAACCTCCTTGGTTCAAAATGTCGTGATTTCTCCACAATCGAGTACACCTCCAACTGGACAAAGTCAACCTCCAATTGATCCTAAAGTTGAACCTTTGCCTTCTTTCTCATTTTTTTCTTCCTCCCCTTCTTCCTCTTTGTCAGTGAAAGTATTGGTAATAGTAACTAGGTGTCTAAGAAGAAGAAGAAAGGGAAGAAGAAGAAGAAGAAGCAAATTTAGCAAAGGGGCAATCAAGCAACCATTGCTTTGAATGCAACATTTGATGAGAAACCATCCTTCAAGCCTCACAAAGTTCGATATCCATGCAAACTTTGTGCAGGAGACTATATTCTTTGAAATTGTCCTGATATTCCTCAGATCTTAGAAGAATGGTCTTCCCATTCACATCATCCTGTGTCATCAACTTTTAGAGATCATGTCGGTGACACACCATCAACTATTGGCAGTAAAGTTCATAGAAACAAGGGTAAAGTTAAGTTTCCCTGTAGGTTATGGGAAGGGAATCACCCCATTCACCTTTGTCCCTATCTGGATAAAGCCAAAAAAGTGTTGGATAACCGTCCTACTTCACCACACTGACTTCCATCTGGTTACAGGAAACTATCCCTAAATCCTTCACTAGTTGATGAATTGACTAACCAAAATCAACTGTCGGTTGAAACCACTCTCTCTGAAAGTGAATCCTATGAGTCTATACTCGACCCAAATCAACAGGTCGAGGTAACAGTTGACCCGATTTCACCTTCAATATATTGTACCCTTCCTGAAGAGAGTGAACACGATACCACTCAAGTTCTTTTTGTTTCTTTAGATTCAAATGAGCTTGGGGGCAACCCACTTGTTCCATCAAGACAGGAGGAAAATCATCCTGCTCTTGTAACTCAAGGGGTTAATTCTCCCGTTTCTATGGTACCCCCTCCAAGTAGTCTAGTCACTTCCTTTGATTGGAATCGACTGGTTGGATTCCGTCTTCCTTCTTATGTGCCTTTCCAGATCATAGTACAAGTTTGTAATATGATTGTATTTGGCACTATTATAGATGAAGGTGCATCAATGAGTATCCTTTACTCAGCTGCTTGGCATGCGCTTGGTTCACCACCGCTTGTGCCTGTTACACACAATATGTTGGGTTTTAATAGAGGAACTAGTCAACCATTAGGGATCCTCCCTCAATTACCTATTACTTTGGGAGGAAAATTCATTTATCTGAATGTGATGGTAGTCTTAGGCCCTTTATATTTCAATTTAATTCTTGGGCATGACTATGTTTATGGCATGGGAGCTATTGTTTCCACACTCTTTCGAGTGATGTGATTCCTACATGAAGGCAGAATTGTGACTGTTGACCAGCTTTCATTTCCCCGTCCAAATATGGCTTCCAGTCAACCATATTCCCTAATTGGTCCTTTTGTACCAATGGTATCATCCCCACCACGGATTAACTATGTGGCAACCTGTCCCATACCTACATCAACTCACGATCAATTCAGTGATGTTGTACATCATGTACTGGGGGCATTGGAGCCATATCTCTCCTTCATGACTTCTTATGAATTGTGATCCAAGGGTATGACGATAGTTCTTTTACTGTGTCAACCTTGTTAAAAAATGAAACAGACCAACGAGGACAGTTCCTGGTCTTGTGTCAACCTCGTTAAAAAATGAAACCAAGGAATACAAGGATAGTTCCTTGTCTTGTGTCAACCTTGTTAACAAATGAAACCAAGGAATACGAGGACAGTTCCTGGTATTTTGTCAACCTCGTTAAAAAATGAAACCAAGGAACATGAGGGCAATTCTTGGTCTTGTGTCAACCTCGTTAAAAAATGAAACAAGGAGTATGAGGATAGTTCTTTTACTGTGTCAACCTCGTTAAAAAATGAAACAGGTACGAGGATAGTTCTTTGTCTTGTGTCAACCTCGTTAAAAAATGAAACCAAAGATATGAGGATGGTTCTTTTATTGTGTCAACCTTGTTAAAAAATGAAACGGGTCCATGAGGATAGTTCCTAGTCTTGTGTCAACCTCGTTAAAAAATGAAATTAGGAATCTGAGCAGAGTTCCTTGTCTTGTTTCAAGCTCATTAAAAAATGAAACAAGGTCCCCTGGAGCAAAGTTCCAAATCGAGTCTTTGAATAGATCTCGTAAAATCCCAATCGAGTCTTTCACTTGATCTCATAAAAGAACCTTCATTCCATCCACTTGATAGCCTTGAGTAGTCTACTCAGGTGAATGTAATGAAGCTTGGGGGACATGCACCTAGTGGTAAAGTTAAGTTTCCTTGTAGGTTATATGAAGGTAATCACCCCATTCATCTTTGTCCCTATCTGGACGAAGCCAAAAAGGTGTTGGATAACCATCCTGCTTCACCATAGCGACTTACATCTGGTTACAGGAGGCTCTCCTTTTCATCATATTGGGGGCATGTAAAAAAATCTCAAACATAGTTTTTCATTTTAAGCTTGTGTAAAAATGAAACTAAATCCAAGCATAGTTTTTCGTTTCAAGCTTGTGTAAACATTGAAATTGAATCCAAGCATGGTTCCCTATGGTTCAAGCTTGTGTAAAAATGAACCCATTTATATTTGTAACCCTCGTGATTGCCATTCTATCGGCCTCTTTTGTCAGATGAGCCTTGGTTGTTTTTATCCCATCGACACCATCCCTTTGATTGATCATACGCTTTCACTTGGTTGTTTTACCCTTTTTTAGGAACAGCTGCAATGATTGGTCTTATTAGCTAGCCTCTTCACATAAATCAACATTTTTTGAGACATTCTAGCAACACCAGAACCAGTTTCTATCCTAGACACCACTCGTTCCTCAAAATAGATTCCTTTTTAAGCTCTTTTCAGACTCTCTAAATATGAAAAGATTGTCGAGTGCTTGTCCTTTCCAGCTCGTTAAAGGATTGGAAGCGATATCTCTCTTGTATTATTTTACGCTTTTTCAGACTTGAGAGATTATTTTATGAAAAAGAACTTGCGGAGTTTCATTTTTGTCCCTTTTCAAACTCTCTAAACATGACAAGGACCGAGTTGTCTTTGTCGTTAAACTCGTTAAAAACATCAAATAGTGACAAACTTGTCCATCTATACAAGGTTAAGTTTCACCTTCTTTAGACTCATTAAAGCATCAAATAGCGATGGATTCGCCCGAAGGGTGAAATTATACAATAAGCATATGTTATCCTCCTCAAGCTTGATAAAAAATAAAGAGGTACTGGTCAACAATGACTGGGGAAATGGGAAAAAGCCGAGAAAACTTTATGGTAGAAAGTCGCTCTTGAACATGACACTTTCACTTCATCTCCATGACTATTTGGGTTGGGCTATCTGCTTGATGGCTATCATACTCATCATCTATCACACCATCCATCACTTTTGTTTTGGGTCAATGCTATCAATTCATTCAGACTATTTGGGTTGGGTTATTTGCTTGATAGTTATCATACCTATGGTCCATCACACCATCCATTACTTTGGTTTTGGGTCAATGCTACCAATTCATTCAGTGTCGCTGATATGTTCAAGAGGATTCATTCATTTCAAACTTCATCCTTTGCAATACCGTAAACCTTCATTTTCATGACCGCCATTCCTAAACCTTATGTTGTAATTCAATTCTCATCTCCAAAATCATTTACCTCATTTCGTGTCATTGATGTGGGATACATCAAGGCCTCCTGCAATGAGCGCTTCTTGTTGACATCAGCACATCATCCAAGAAGTTGAATTAGAAACACCCCTTCAATACCTTGAAGCTTGCATACATCAATGGCAGGTCTCTCGCTTTCGGCGATAGGTTGACATCAATGGCCTTTGACCAAAAGACTTTGTATGGTGTTTAACATCAAATCATTTATTTACACCATGCAAAATGTACTGTAGTACCTTGAGGGTCATTAACATTGTTGTAAAGAGAGCTTCAGCGTAAATCAACTAAGAAGGACTTTGGTCGACGCGTTTCGAACCAACCAATGTGGTTCATCATCAGGACGAGTTGAAGATACAGATCCAGATCAGCGTGTTAAATAGTCTAAGCGGAGACTCCAACGGCTAAAACAATCTAACGGCTACATCATTGGTTGGTAATCAGACAATGTATTTCCATGTTCGACTTCAGAACATCTATTTACATGGTTAGATTTGTACTTGAGCAAAATATTGAACGAGATTGAAGACCCCGGATCTAGTTTCATCCATCCAGGCTGTGATATTTTCAAGAGTACTAAATCAAATGTACAATGGCTTTACATTCATGGTCAACCATTCATGGGTCTATATCTGTATATGACTATATTTGTACATGTAATGAAGTTTATAAGATGAGCATGGGTATGTCTTCCCTCAACTAGTTCATGAGAAAAATCAAATTATCATGATATATGTATTGTAATTGATGCAGGTCACCTTCCATTTCGAAACCTCCTCTCCTCGTGATAAAGAAGTTTACTCGACATATATATTTATGACTTCATGCTTTAGGGGGAAACTGTTATAGATCCATTTGGGCACGTCAACCCCGACTTACGAATCGATACTATTAGGGCCCATCAACCCCCAATGCAGTTGTTACATGCCCTAAAAGAAGTTAAACATTAGAATGCCTCACTTCCCAAGAAGTTCCATCACTGAAAACATCCAAAAATTGCCTCTAAGAAGATCAGCGCAAGTAGGCCTTCATTAGGGTGTGCTGCACTACGACCCAGTACACTAACAAGTGCACTGTAGTGCAACCCAGTACACCACCAGGGTGGATGCTATGGGGTAAAATGCACAGTGTATCAAAGATGAAAACTACCCTCAAAGGCCTTCTCGAGACCTTCGACAAACTGTAAGATTATCTGCAAAAGCTACCAAGTTATGCACATGTTCATCTATCAAACATAAATTAACAAGGTATGGAAAGAGGATCGTTCCTTCTAGATTTTTTTTTAGATCTCTATGTGGCAAGACGAACTCCTTCAAGACTGGCTCCAAGACAATTCCTGCACAAAGGACAAGGTAAACCAATCATAGCATACGCTCTTGAAAACTACTGTAACAGTTTTTCATTTTAAGCTTGTGTAAAAATGAAACTAAATCCAAGCATGGTTTTTCATTTAAAGCTTGTGTAAACATGAAATTGAATCCAAGCATGGTTCCCTATGGTTCAAGCTTGTGTAAAAATGAACCCATTTCTATTTGTAACCCTCGTGATTGCCATTCTATTAACCTCTTTTGTCAGATGAGCCTTGGTTGTTTTTATCCCATCGACACCATCCCTTTGGCTGATCATACGCTTTCACTTGGTTGTTTTACCCTTTTTTAGGAACAGCTACAATGATTGGTCTTATTAGCTAGCCTCTTCACATAAATCAACATTTTTTGAGACATTCCAGCAACACCAGAACCAGTTTCTATCCTAGACACCACTCGTTCCTCAAAATAGATTCCTCTTTAAGCTCTTTTCAAACTCTCTAAATATGAAAATATTGTCGAGTGCTTGTCCTTTCCAGCTCGTTAAAGGATTGGAAACGATATCTCTCTTGTATTATTTTACGCTTTTTCAGACTTCCGAGAGATTATTTTATGAAAAAGAACTTGTGGAGTTTCATTTTTGTCCCTTTTCAAACTCTCTAAACATGACAAGGACCGAGTTGTCTTTGTCGTTAAACTCGTTAAAAACATCAAATAGTGACAAACTTGTCCATCTAGACAAGGCTGAGTTTCACCTTCTTTAGACACATTAAAGCATCAAATAGCGATGGATTCGCCCGAAGGGTGAAATTATACAGCGTATGTTATCCTCCTCAAGCTTGATAAAAAATAAAGAGGTACTGGTCAACAATGACTGGGGAAATGGGAAAAAGCCAAGAAAACTTTATGGTAGAAAGTCGCTCTTGAACATGACACTTTCACTTCATCTCCATGACTATTTGGGTTGGGCTATCTGCTTGACGGCTATCATATTCATCATCTATCACACCATCCACCACTTTTGTTTTGGGTCAATGCTATCAATTCATTCAGACTATTTGGGTTGGGTTATCTGCTTGATGGTTATCATACCTATGGTCCATCACACCATCCATTACTTTGGTTTTGGGTCAATGCTACCAATTCATTCAGTGTCGCTGATATGTTCAAGAGAAGTCATTCATTTCAAACTTCATCCTTTGCAATATCGTAAACCTTCATTTTCATGACCGCCATTCCTAAACCTTATGTTGTAATTCAATTCTCATCTCCAAAATCATTTACCTCATTTCGTGTCATTGATGTGGGATACATCAAGGCCCTCCTGCAATGAGCTGCTTCTTGTTGACATCAGCACATCATCCAAGAAGTTGACTTAGAAACACCCCTTCAGTACCTTGAAGATTGCATACATCAATGACAGGTCTCTCGCTTCCGGCGATAGGTTGACATCAATGGCCTTCGACCAAAAGACTTTGTATGGTGTTTAACATAAAATCATTTATTTACACCATGCAAAATGTATTGTAGTACCTTGAGGGTCATTAACATTATCGGTGATTCCTCTCGCATCTGTTAACGGCTACATCATTGGCTGGTAATCAGACAATGTATTTCCATGTTCGACTTCAGAACATCTATTTACATGGTTAGATTTGTACTTGAGCAAAATATTGAACGAGATTGAAGACCCCGGATCTAGTTTCATCCATCCGGGCTGTGATATTTTCAAGAGTACTAAATCAAATGTACAATGGCTTTACATTCATGGTCAACCATTCATGGGTCTATATATGTATATGACTATATTTGTACATGTAATGAAGTTTATAAGTTGAGCATGGGTATGTCTTCCCTCAACTAGTTCATGAGAAAAATCAAATTATCATGATATATGTATTGTAATTGATGCAGGTCACCTTCCATTTCGAAACCTCCTCTCCTCGTGATAAAGAATTTTACTCGACATATATATTTATGACTTCATGCTTTAGGGGGAAACTGTTATAGATCCATTTGGGCACGTCAACCCCGACTTACGAATCGATACTATTAGGGCCCATCAACCCCTAATGCAGTTGTTACATGCCCTAAAAGAAGTTAAACATTAGAATGCCTCACTTCCCAAGAAGTTCCATCACTGAAAACATCCAAAAATTGCCTCTAAGAAGATCAGCGCAAGTAGGCCTTCATTAGGGTGTGCTGCACTACAAAGTACACTAACAGGTGCACTGTAGTGCAACCCAGTACACTAACAGGTGCACTATAGTGCAACCCAGTACACCACCAGGGTGGATGCTATGGGGTAAAATGTACAGTGTATCAAAGATGAAAATACCCACAAAGGCCTTCTCGAGACCTTCGACAAACTGTAAGATTATCTGCAGAAGCTACCAAGTTATGCACATGTTCATCTATCAAACATAAATTGACAAGGTATGGAAAGAGGATCACCTTTAGTTCCTTCTAGATTTGTTTTGAGAACTCTATGCGGCAAGAAGAACTCCTTCAAGACCGGCTCCAAGACAATTCCTGCACAAAGGACAAGGTAAACCAATCATAGCATACGCTCTTGAAAACTACTGTAAGAATGCACAATAAACATATATTAGTGTATAACTTAACTACCCATCTTGACAAGCATCAGAACCAACAAATCAATGAACAACATTATTGACACTATGAAGTAGGGAACACAACTGCAGTTCTGTATTTATAGTGGAAGAGTGATTACAAACATTCGTTGTATCAACCTTCCCTTAACCCTTCTTCCTCTTTCTCTCTCTCCCTCTTTTACCTCACTTCATCAAGTGTATGAAAATTTCACAACAACTTAATGGGCTATCCTTCCAAATGCTCTGACCTCTTTCACAATGGCCCTCTCACTATTATGTAGCAATCGAATTAGGGCTGCCAAGCTCCTTCTAGAGTTCATTAGGGAAAAAGCCATGAACCTGCCCTGTTTTCAAGCTTTTTCCCATTTGCCTTCATTCTCAGATTGGAATTTCCCCAAATAATTGGATTTTTGGAGTTTCCTTGCTTTTCTTGCCCAAATTTAGGGATAAATATCTAGATATTTGTGAGCAGATTCGTTGGCTTGACCCATTGAACTTCCCTTAGTTTCACTAAGCTCCCCTTAGTCTAACAACTTGAGTTAGCACGGTGACTAACGCTCCTCTATGCTTGGTAACAAGCTTTATAAAGCAGGTTAGCAGTGTGCAGAAAGCATTAGTGTGGAATCAAGGCCTGCACTTGTGGTCTTTGCTTCATTCATCCTGTCTTTCACCTCTGAGTTGATGAGGAGGTCAATTTGTCCTATAATAGGTGCCCCCTAAAGTATGAGATCAAAGGCAGAGACGATGGCTGAAATACTTTACTAAAACTGTGATTTTCTGTCAAAATTTTGTAGACAGAGAGAAGTTTCGGGCAGTAAGGAAAACCTGATACAACACATATAGATATATATAAACTGCTAAAATCATGTCCTGAGTCGGGCATTCCCATGCTCAGTAGCTATGTTAGAGTAATTTTTCTCTTCTGAGATATAATAATGCTAGCCGCTGATAAGCACAGAGTGGATCCAGTGTCATAATAGATCATCCTGAAATAGTTGTCTCTAAAGAACAATATCCACAACTTGGGAGAGGAAACAAGGCTGAATGATGCAAGCCTTTACCCAAAGTCTTGATTTCCACTTCACCAAACAGCATAGATCGGTACATGTGATAAGATGTGTTGATGTCGAACATGCACGAAATCATCTAATTACCAGTCAATAATGGAGACCGTTAACAAATGCAAGGAAGGCCACCAATAATGGTGATGGTCCCCAAGATGCACAATGCAAACTAGCGAGTGTGAAAAATTTCTTTGTCATCGAACACTCGTAGAATCGCTTAACCAAGAGCCAATAATGAAAACCCGTGATCAAACACAAGGTAACCTGCCACTAATGTCTACAAGTACCAAGGCACTGAATGTATTTCTGGGTTATCTTCCTAGATAGAGTGTTGAAGTTGATAGGAAGAAACTTGTCGAAAGGAAGGCAATGAGTGTCCTACATCAGTCGACACAAAACCAGATAAGAATGATTTTCTTTTTGAGGAATCTTTTTAGCATTTGGGTCTAAACAACGGAGGGCATGATGAAAGGATATGTATGATTGGTTGATAGAGGAAACAAATGGGAACCCTTGAACAATAGAAGGCACGACAATGGTTTTAACTAGACAGCACTAGACTCATGAACACTACCGAGTGTTAGGATACAGAGATGCAATTACATCGGGGTATATAGGCTAAAACTCATAGGTTGGTAGGGTTCATATTGATAGGCCGTCAAAATGAAGGTTTATCTAAGGGAGTGCCATGTTCAAGGGAACGATTGCTACCAAATCACGCTTTCAAATACGGAATACAGTTGTATTGTCCACTTTCCCCGTCTGATTAATTTAATGAGTCCAGACGGGTAAACTCATAGACCTTTTCATATTTAAAGAGTCTGAAAAGGATCACAAAAAGAACAACTCTTTGCCCTTTCTAATTAGTTTAATGAGTCCAGACAGGCAAACTCATCGATTTTTTCATGTTTTAAGAGTCTGAAAAGTATCGTAGAAAGAAGTACTCTATATCTTGTCTGTGTAATATAAAGAGTCCAGACTAGACAACTCGGTGGTCTTTTCATATTTAGAGAGTCTAAAAATATCGTAAAGAGAGACTCCATGGTGGTCCCTTTGTCATAGTTGTTAACCAGGTGCGAAAAAGGTTAATAGTATCCCTGGATCAGTTACTTTTCCGTCTTTTAATCTATTGAACCTGGATAAAGAGAAACCTTTTTCCAATAGATGTCGACCTCATTTTGTTATGAGTACGAGGTGACGGACTAAACTCATGTTTTGTCATGAAGTTTTAATGAGTCACGCGATGACAAACTCAATATCTTCATCAAAATTTTTAATGAGTTAGATGAAGAAAACTCAAGGTATCTTTTTCAGTTTAATGAGCGAGAAAAAGAGGGAAAAGAACAGCTCATCTCTTCTTCATAGTTTTAGGACCTTGAAGGAGGGGAAAAACTGGGATTTTTTTATTTAAGAGCGAGAAACTGTCCCAAAAAAGAAAGTGCTCTTGTTTTTTCCCTCTATTTTTAACGAGCCCAGTAAAAAAAACTCAGGATTTTTCAGTTTTAACGAGCAAGAAAAGTACCTAAAAGAATGCTCAGTCATCTTTAGCAATTTTAATGAGCAGCAAGATATAGCTTAGGGTTTTTTCAGTTTGAAGAGCGAGAAAAAAACGCCTAAAAAGAATGCTCCTTTGGTCTTTTTCAGTTTATCAGATGGAAAAAGATCAAAAAAGAGTTGCTCAGAGCATCGTTGCATGTATTTAATGAGCGTAATGATGAAAACTCAGACATGTTTATTATTTTTTAAAGAGAAATAAAATATCACAAAAAGTGCTCTAACCATTGTCACAAAGTTTTAATGAACTTAACGATGAAAACTCGGAGATGTTTATATTTTTTAAAGAGCAATAAAATATCCCTAAAAGTGCTCCACTGATCGCGATGTATGTTTAACGAGCCCCACGACAAAAAAATCGGAGATGTTTATATTTTTTAAATAGCAATAAAATATCTCCAAAAGTGTTTTAACCATCATCGTAAAGATTTAACGAGCTTAATGATGGAAACTCGGAGATGTTTATATTTTTTAAAGAGCAATAAAATATCCCTAAAAGTGATCTATTGAGAATTGCATGCAGCTTTTACTGCTTTTCATTCCTAAAAGTACTTTCATCAAAAGCGGTAAAAAGTATAAAAAAGCAGCAATTCCTACTATCTAGGTTCATGCATGATAAAAAATCATGGAGAATGGACTACTTCCTCTTTAATGATTTTCAAAAAATCATGTCTCTCAAATTTATATAAGGAAATGCTTTGAGCTTTCACATGCATCATGCTCACTATTTTGAAGTTTGTGAGAGCTTGCTGGAGCTAAAGAGGAGCAGATTTTCCGTGGACCATTGCAGGAGATCTGGGCAACCATTCGACGTGCCGTCCTATGCCTTACTAAACCTTTCTTAACCATTTTATGGGTGGAATTTTGCAGATATGAGGTGCCCTAAAGCCTTATTTGTGCACTAACGCCCCCCAGATGGCTAGTAGGGAGCGTTAAACGCTTTGTACGAGCCACCGGAGGGCATTAATCCTCCCTGTGCAGTATTGGGGTTAGCATTAGGGCTGTAAGGCGTAGTTAAAACCCTCATGAATGGATTCATTAAGTGATTTTGCCCCATTTTAACTATTTTTAGGGTTATTTTGTGCAGGTTACAAGCTGAAATGACTCACCTATGGAGAGAATGGGCCCATGCTGATGAAAGGATAGGAGGATTTACTGAGATGGATCATACAGCGTTGGGATGAACACGAGCAAGTGTTCAAGATTGGAGATCAGGTGTTGGCGATTAACCAGGATGACATTTACTTTGACTGGTTTGTCGTGACGTGGGGCACAAGCAAACCTCACCGGTGGTAGGTCAGATCCACGATCTACTTCAGAGCTGGTATAGATCTACTGCATCCCTGAGAGTGGACTAGTCAGCAACAGAGTCCCTATAAAGAGGATTCAATCTCAGTCTATAAGGGAAGTTTTATGGTTGATTGTACAGTTGGCGGGGTCAAAAAGTCCCCACATAGCGACAAAGGCCCAACTGTTGCTTGCGATTCACTGTGTCCAGCCACAGATGTTCAACTGGTGTGAAGTAGTGCTTCACCAGTTGAAGGCAAAATTAACAGCATGCAAGACCCGTACCCAAAATAGTTTTGGGTACAGTACTATCATAGTCTCATTTTTCCTTGAGAGGGTACTTGTCATGCACCCATGGATGAGCTTAGGTCCCTTTGATCCGAGGGAGCCAAGGCAGGGTCGCTAGTCATCACTCGATCCTCGCACAGGAGGAGGACTGCTCCAACACTTCTTTGACGAAGACTTCTTCCAATGGCTCCTTAGCCAAATTGTGATTGTTGATGATTATGCCTATGAAGGCATGGACTTTACCGGAGACCCAAACTTGATGCTACCGCCCAGGACCAACTGGGGTCCTTAAGGTGAGAATAATTTTGACAATACTTAAGTATTTTTTTGCTTTTGAATGTATATGTAATGTTTTTAAAAGGTGAAAATAAGAACTGACATGAAACTTTTATGCTTAACACAAATGTGGCGCCAGTACAACCTACAGTCCAACCTCGCTATGTGCGACGAGGCGGCCAACTACTTGCTGGAGGGGGTGATGCCGACAGTCTCCATGAGGTTCTGAGGAACCTAGAGGGTTTAACTATGAGTGTCCCCCCCCTTCCTATGAGGGAGATTCCCGCTCATATGCAGTGACACATCGTTGTGTTCTTGAGTGGTTTCTGGTTCCTCTTCGAAGGGTGGCTAGAGCTGTTTTAGCTTTTCTGGAGAAATAAGCTCTTTTTAGCAGGTGTTCTGGCATAGCCATATGAGT